>JAAAKQ030056627.1:0-16008 GCA_010016005.3 Zanna intricata
GCCTGACCGGGATTCGAACCCGGGACCTCCGGATGAAAAGCCGAGACGCTACCACTCGGCTACGGAGGCCGGCAACTGTAATGTGACTGTAATTCTGGTGTTCTGTTTTTTAATTTTTTATGTATCCTTGTCCAGACAATAAAATGTTAAGTCACTTAAGTTAAAATTTCAATGCAAGAAAAATAAATAAAAACTTATTTATGGTACAATAATTCTTTTCACTTGTACAAATTTATTCTTATACAAATTTGTTCTTTTAAATTAGATTCAGTTAGGATATAAACTGTAAAAACACTGATTTACTTCATGCAGTTTAAATTAAAATATTTAATTACCAGATAAATTTTGAAAATTTTAAGAATATATATAATGTGCAATGTATTACAAATATTATGTCATTTTATACATAAATACATATATGTTCATTGTTTTTTTCAATAAATGAATACAAATGATACTTTAATAATGTACATTACTACTTTTCATCTATTGTATTTCCATGATATAGCCTATTATATGACAAACAATTTGTACTGATCTGACCAGAAATAATAAAGCTAATTTTGTAATCCACTATGGGTTTTATCTAAATAACAAATAATCTGATTAACTATAATGTGTGATTTCGTGTTGTGCAGTACTAAAAGCCATCCACAAAAGTGAGTTACATTCAACCATTTTTTGTTATTGTAATTTTTAGCAAAATTACTGTATTTGGATCTCCCAGAAGTGTTTAAAAATTAAAGAAATTAATTAAATGAATTGATTATAAACTAATTATACTTTAATTATAAACTTAATTATTAACTAATTATAAATAATAGTGTGTATTTCTTCAAACAGATATTTTCATTTTATGAACACTCTCCATAATCAGACACTCCGTTACGAGAACAATATTTAGTTCACAATGAACTTTTGGATAATGAAGGTTTTATTATAATGTAAAGACTGATAAAACAATTTTTTCATAATATATTCTAACACATATGTATAATACATCTCTGCTGTTTTCTCAAATTCCTATTAGATATTTATAAAAAAGCAATTCTCATTCCAAATTAATGTAACAATAATTTTTTGTTCAACCAAAGGATTTCCATCCTGTTAACCTATGTTATACTGAACATGTGTATGTTACACTATACACATTAAATAATTGTCATTATTTAATGACAAAATTTACCTTTCTATACAGGATTGTCTTTTTTCTTAATCTATAAAGCATTTTTTGCATATTCTATGGTTTTTTTTGTAGGTTAAAAAAGGTGTTGTCCTAAAAAGTAATAATTTCAAAATTGCTCCTCTCTACTGATAAATATTTTTTATAAACTATAACCTGTATGCAAAAATTCAGGCAGTTTGGAATGTTTTTTTTTATTTTAGTAAAAGTTTCACTTAGGGAACTGGACTGTAATAGTGCATAAGTTAAAAAAGTAGAAATAGAATGAAACAGTTAAATAAAAATACAGCCTACCTATAATTAGAAACAGAGGCTGGTTTATATGGATGTTCACTCTCAACCCATGCATAATGATGTGATGTAGTTGTTGAAGCAGAAGGGTCATGACAATTTGTACTATCTATGGTGCTGGTTGACTGACCCATACTGCAAGTCAATAAATTCAATGCAGCTACATGAGGTAACAATTCTTGTATCAGAGTTAATACCTGCACTCCACTCTGCAAAAATCGTTAAAGATAACATAGAATGAAATAAAACTGCAAATAAAGAAAATAAGTTAAAATTATACAGTACACCTTTGTTTTCATATCTGTTCTATTTTATCCTAACTGATGCAATAACTATTGCAATCATTAAGAATTTTTACCACTAAAAAACCATTACTCAAAAGTTTACTTTTCTTTTTAGTTCTAGTTTTAAATCTACTATTCCATTAATAAAAAAAAAAAAAAAAAAAAATGCAAGAAACTGTGATTAAATTTTACAGGTATTTTTGATAGAAGATATAAATTTAAATTTTAGAATATAGATGCTATATTTCCTCTACATAGTTACACAGCATGAAGACATGGACCTTAAAACAATGAAGCACTTGAAATATTATGGTATGGAGCATATACAAGATGCTGCTTCATCACTGAATGCTTACTGTATCATAGAATAAGTTTCAACAAAAGATTTTGGAAGATGATCACAAAAGTTTATCGTACTTCTCTGTCCTATGTTGCAAGCTCGCACAAGGTAACATGAAGACAACGTATGCAGCCGAATATAACTTGAGACTGCAGTGATGAAATTTTGTACACAAATTCATCAAACTACATAGTTCCTTGGTTGTTTGAGAGATGGTGCTACTTGTATCGACTACAGAAATTTATTTGGGAATTTTCAGACATACTGTGTAAATAAAAAAGGAGGTAATAAAGGATAAACAAATACAAGTCCGCTGGGAATGGTATAATCAACAGCATACATTGCAACTACACCTACACAACAACAGATTGTTTGAGCATGCACTTAACAATTAAAAAAAAAAAAAATTATTTTATATGTAGAATAAATAAAATTAAAATATATGCCATTTATTACACCAAATTACAAAAATTTTGGGCTGCTGTTACAGTCAGAAAATTGTAAATCATTTATTGAAGGTACCTAACACATACTACAGTGAGTTCCAATCTACAGCCACAAATTCTTAATAGACAATTTCTTTCACGAACTGCAGATTTCATACATATAATAAAAATTAGGAATGGAAAGATTACATGAAAAGGGAGATCATATAACATCGTTGAACAATAAAATCACATGTTAGATATGCTTTATTGACAAATAACATGTTATGAGAATAATAATTATGTTCCAGTTTTTTTTAAAGTAAAAATTATTTGAAATAACCTCAAATGTTCAAATTCATTAATCATAAAGGTATTAAAATAACTCCAATTGTTTGCTAGAAAAATGCCATTACAATTGCAAATGATGATTATTTCATTATTTGCAATTTTTTCTATCAATTATTTTCAGTTTTTTGTGAACTGTTGCAGCCCGATACTTCATATTCTAATTGTTAACAAAACTATCCCAATAGAAACAAGCTTCAGCAATCGTAATCAATTGATACAAAATATTCAGGAACTTCTTGTATTATTTAACAGTTATTTACAGGAAAAAATAAAGAATGATCAGCCAAATTGAGTCATCAAAACAGGTATTCATGATTTCAATGTAAAATGTTGAAGAGAATAAAATAAACTGTTTTATTTACTTAGAGTACTAAAATTTATAGAACAATTTTATTATACAGAATCTTTATTTTTTTCACACTATTGAACCTGAATATTCTGTAAGCATACTATTAGACATTGTAATATATGCTTCCTACCAGTTTGAAAAAAAAGAAGTTTGCATATTAAGAAATCTTCTGGCTAATCTCCTACATTGTAATCTTTTGCAGCATCTCAGATCCTATACATTGTTTTGAATAGCATCTGAGAGAACTGAGCATATGACACTTGAGTAAATCTAGTTTGTTGTAGTTAGGAGATAAATATGCTTTAAATTACTGTCCAAAATATACTTCATTTGCAGTTGTGATGGTATGCCCTCCCTATGAAATTCAGCTAAAACATGAAATCAAGACAAGTGGCATTCTTAAATACTCAATTCACTGAATATATTCTGAGTAGAAATGACAACGATGTCACTTTCTTTAAGAGCATTTTATTTAAAGATGAGGCAGCTTTTATTAGAAACAGAGGCGTCAGCTGTAGTATTTGACGGTCTCAGAAACTTTTCAATTCATCTGTGAATCCTGAGCTAAAGATATGGTGCAAAATAATGCATAATCATGTGATAGGAACATCTATATTTGTAAACAAATAAAATTACAGCCAATAGTTCTTTCCATACGCTGGAATATTCTGTTCTTCAGATTACTAATACTGAAAGGGAATAAAATGTATCATAAGACGTGCACAGCCATTTTCTACTGGTAATATTTAACACCCACCTAATGATAGGTTCCCTGGTCATTAAATAGAGAGAAGTTACCTGGACAGCAAAAAGCCTTAATCTGACTCCTCTGAATTTTTTCCGTAGCTGTAGATAAAAGATTTATGATTAAACATATATATATATATATATATATATAGAGAGAGAGAGAGAGAGAAAGGTTTTGCAGTTTCCGTGACATCTGGCATGATCTACCACACTTGACCGGAGATAAAATATTGTCTAAAATTTTATTGAGCAACAAAGGGGATGCATGCATTCATACATATTAAATTGTGTTAAATTTAACTAAATATTTTTGTTATTTTTCATGACATCAGGGTACATTTTTTGATGAACATAGGTACCTTTCTACATTCAAATCTAAATCAGGCTTAGCATTTTATAATATGCCAAATGATAATATCATTTGGCATAAATCTATATATATCTTATATATTTATAAGATCTATATATTTCTTATAAGAAAATACATAAACACTTGTACGTAGTTATTAGTGTGAATAAATAAATAAAATATAACTTTTAAAATTTAGGATTACAATCAATGCTTCAAAGAATACATTTATATATATATATATATATATAAATAGTAATACTTACTTTTGGATCAGCTGTAGCCAGAGGACTGATATGAGCAAGCATTAATGGAAGTAATGTGGTGACAAGACATGCAGAACCCAATAGTTCTGATACATCAACCTCTTCAGCCCGTTCTCTGGCAAGCACTAAAAGTTCAACGCATCTGTTAATAATTGCACCAGCAGTCTTCAGTGTAATCTTTCTAGCTTGTAATTCAACAGCAGCTTTATTATTTGTCTGACCATCTGAATCCTGAGGATTACTGAAAAAAAAAAAAAGTGACAGTTAAAGAATAAATATGTTAAATACAACTTGTTAACAGAATCAGAATATAAAATAGCTATTTCACTCCAATGAGTTGTTTTCTTATATAGGAAAACATAAAGGTGAATGTTAAGATACAAGTAATAAATCATTTTTTAAGAGAAATTAAATTAAAAGATTAACTTTTTAAAAACATTTATGTGATTGAGAGTTTGGACTTTGAAATATATATCACAAATATTAAAATAATTTTATTAAATACAAGATTTATTAGCAGACTGCATTTCACATTACAGAATCCTCAACAACAATGTAACCAAATCAAAAATTGTAATTTTGGTTGTTAAGAAATGTGATACATTTTTAGATAATTTGAAACACCTCCAATAAACATCTTTTAGTTACCATTATAACAAAAATGTAATTTTTTTTACTTCTTTAAGGTTAAAAAATAGTACAGAAACTAATGTGTATTCAATCACTCCAAAGTTTACTTAACTTTGGTATCAATCTTCGTATTTGACCATCAATATCAAAAATAACTGAAAAAATTAAACAAATTTATTTATAAACCTTTTTGCAGTCACATAATTTAGGTTCTTCTAGAAAGTAATATTTAAATTTTAAAAATTCAAACTATTTCCTTAACTTGACCAATTCACATAAAATAACAGATATATTGCATATTTTGATGAATTTGTGGAGTCATGTATATGAGTTTGAGAATGACATCGAGTGACGTACTGAAGAGAAAGGTGGAATGGGTAGTGTGTGTGTGTGTGTGTGTGTGTGTGTGAATGTTGTGGAGGAGAGTTCATGCATCTGTAGAATCCTTCATTGTGTCAGTTTTTATAAATACTTTTACACAGATAAGTCAATGACAGTAAAAATTACAGTCCACTTCAAAAAAATGTGTTATGTTTTAATTTCCCATTTTGGTCTCTCTGACTGGATTATAGATTGCTTCTTAAAGGTGTTATTAAAATAATACAATTACCATTACTAAAAATGGCAGTGAAGAATCATTAAAAGTTTTAATAAAAAAAAGAGATGTTGTGAAAAGGCAGGTAACAAGATTTAGCAATTGTCTCAGTAAATCGGATGATGTTAATCAGTTAAAAATTAGGTTTAAATTTCAAGAACTTTTGGCAGATTTTAAAACAGTTCGAACAGAAATCGATATTATGGATGATTCTGACAATCATAAAAAAGACTGTACTGAATTTGAAGACTTGTAGACAACTACTCACTGAAGCTCAAACAAAAATTCAGTTTTTTGCTAAATGTAATTCTGTGAATATCAAATCTGAACCAATAGATGAAAGCAATGAATGTAGTTGGGCTCATGCTCGTTTCATATTGCCGCTATTAAGCTGCTCACATTTTCTGGTGAATATGATGAAAGGTCATCATTCCATGACACAGTTTTAAATTTTTAATCGATAAAAATCAAAACTTGTCTGATTGACGGAAATTTCATTATTTAAAATTATTTCTAAAGGACAGCACTGCAAGTATTCTACAATCGCTCGAAGGATCAGCCGAGAATTACAAAATCAGTTGGGACTTCTTAGTGCAGAGGTTAAAAAATAAAAGTTAATGTCAAATTCTCAAGGCTGTTGAGACTAAGCCAGCACTTGCATTAAAACAACCCTTACATGGGAATTTCCAATCAAAATTAAAACAAAATTATAAAAACAGTATCGTCACATCCAACTATAATTCATTGGTTAAAGGGTATTCTTTGTGTGATAATTCACACCCTCTCTATGCGTGTGACAAATTCAAATCAGTATCCATTAGGGGCAGGGAAAGGGAGGTGAAGAAGTTAGGACTCTGTTTTAATTATCTTTCAGTGAACACAAATTCAAAGATTGTAGTAGAGGTTCATGCAAATTCTGGAGCAAACATCACAATAAATTATTCAGAAAGGACAGACAGCACTGGATGATCTGGATCAAATCCATCCAATTCTAATAATAAATCCAATCAATCAGTTGTCTCAGCATCACATACTTCATGCCAAGGTGTGTCATAATCGTCAGTGTTGTTATCCACAGCCATGGTGCATGTTCTTGATGATCACAGAGGGACAAATTTTTGTAGGGGCCTTTTAGATTCAGGATCTCAGTCAAATTTTGTCACAAAAAGAGTTGCTAAAAAATTAGGCTTGCCATCTGCTAATATATAAGCATAAGTTACAGGGATCAGAGCATCTACTACCAAAACTTCAAAGACTGTACAATGTGCCATAAAATCTAAAATTAATTCATTTTCCTCTACTACTGACTGTGTTGTCTTGACAACCATCACCAGACACTTGTCTATCATATAGATTGAAAAATAAGACATCAATATTTCACCTCACATCCAGTTAGCAGATGCTCACTTCAATCAACCCAGTGATGTTGATTTGCTCATCAGTGCAGTTATTTTTTGATTTGTAGCGTAGTGGAAGATTCAAACCTCATGATTCATCTCCAACTTTTCAGAATACAGTACATGGTTGGATCACTTCTGGAAGAGTAACTTCCAACATCACATCTCATTTATTTGCTCTTGCCATTTCTCTATTAAAATAAAAACGTGCAAAAATTCTGGAACATAGAAGAATTTTCTTCTATAAAACATCTCACAGGAAACAACAAATTGCGTGAGGATTTGTTCATGAAGACAACTATCATAGACATAAACAGAAGATATTGCATTCAGATACCACTTAAGGGTGCTTTAGGTGAGTCTCGACATACTGCATATAGAGGATTCTTACCAATGGAACGCCATTTATCGGTTAATCCAAATCTACGTGCACAATATATAGAATACATGACAGAATATCAGGGGTTAAATCATATGAAGAAAATTACAGAGATAGAGGCTAATTCTTCAAAAGCCTATTACATACCGCATCACGCAGTAGTACGGGAGGATTCAACAACTACAAAGTTGAGAGTTGTTTTTGATGCGTCACTGAAGACAAGCTCTCGCATTTCACTGAATGACATTTCTATGGTAGGTCCAACAGTGCAATTGAGCTTCTTTAGTATCATAATAGATTTTGAAACCATCCATATGTTATCATAGCTGACATAATAGGAAAAATGTACTGACAAGTAAAAATCCATCCCAATCAACAAAATCTGCAATTGATTTTATGGTGACACCGAGCAGATGATCCAATCAAAATATTCAAACTAACTACGGTAACTTTTGGCACAGCTAGGGCTCTTTACCTAGCAACAAGGGTGTTAAAAACAGTTAGCCTTGGATGAAAAAACTTCATTCCCAGCAGCATCTAAAGTTATGATCAATGATTTTTATGTAGATGACATTATGATGGGCACAAAAACAATACAAGAGGCCATACAATTACGACATGACTTAAGCAATCTTATTTACTGTGGAGGATTTCATTTGAGAAAATAGAGTGCAAATCATCCAAATATTCTTTCAGACATTCCTGCTGATGATATCGCTAACTGCTTCAAGATTGATCAGGATACGACAGTCAAACCCTTGGTCTCATGTGGAATCCTAGGAAGGATGCATTTCAATTCTTCTTCAGAAAAAGGGAAATTTCAGTTCAAACGACGAAAGGTACTATTTTATCTGCTATAGGAAGGATCTTTGATCCACTTGGGCTCATTGGTTCAGTGATAGTAGTGGAAGAACTAATAACGCAACAATTATGGTCAAGTCAGCTTGACTGGGATGAAGAGGTTCCAAAGGAACTATAGGATCAATGTAATAAGTTTCAGGAATCCTTACATCTGCTATTAAACGTTCATATTTCAAGGATCATTGTACCAAAGGATCGACAAACCTTAAAAATTGATATATGGATTTGCAGACGCCTCAGAATTGACATATGGTGCTTGCATATATCTTAAATGCATCGACCATGAGGAAACCATTACAGTGAATCTGGTCACTTTAAAGTAACGAGTTGCATGTTTGAGAAAAGTGTCTTTGCCCAACTGGAGCTTTATTGCTGTCAGAACTTGGCAAAACTACATTGCAACTTCGAATCAGTTCTCTTTCATGCTACATGCATTCAACAATTACACTAGCTTCGATTAAGGCACCTTTGTCCCACTGAACAACAATTGTCGCAAATAGGGTATCAAAGATTCAAGCTTTCACTGAAATCAACTCATGGAAGCATGTTAAGAGCCAAGATAACTGTGCAGACTATCTTTCAAGAGGATTATTACCATCTGAGTTTATGGATGCTAGCCTTTATTGGAATGGTCCAGTATTTCTGCAGTCATTAGAAATGTCAGAAACATGACATCCATCTTCTGAATAGTGATGAAGTATCTGAGCATCATCATACAACTTCTTCATTTGTTGCTATCCATCAGTATAGAACTAATCTAATGAATATCTCCTCCTTCATAAAGGTGCAACGTGTTCTCGGCTATTGTCTACAATTTATACATAATTGTCAACTGCGAAATATTCACCTAAATGGTCCTTTATCTGTATGTGAACTGCAATCAGCAGAGCGTGCTCTAATAAAAAATGTACAGAGTCGTTTTTCCAGAACTTAAAGATCTGGAGGCTAAAAAACCGATAACTAAAACCAGCAAACTTATTAATCTGAATCCATTTTTGGATGAACGTCACTTAATGCGAGTTGGAGGATGGCTGTAGAATTCAGGTTTAACACCAGATCAAATACATCCAATTGTACTACCAAAATCTAACCTTTTAAGAGTTGATTGCTAGACATTACCATGTCAAAAACTTTCATGTTGGACCTTAAGTAACATTAAATACACTATGTCAAAAATATTGGCTTATCAATGGCAGAAACTTGGTCAACAAGATTTTCCATTGATGAGTTAGTCACTTCAGGACAAACCCAAAACTATAGACACAAATAATGGGCAACTTGCCTAAATCAAGGGTGCAAACCCCTCTTTGCCCTTTCTACACCATAGGTGCAGATTACTGTGGACCCTTTTTTGTCAAATTTTCAAAGAAAAGAGTAGTTACCCCAACAAAATTTTGTTGCACTATTTATCTATTTTAGTTCTAAGGCCATTCACTTAGAATTAATTGAAGACCTGACAACCGAGTCATTTATTGTTGCACTCTATAAATTTACGTCAAGATGAGGAAAACCAAGGGACCTCTATTTAAACAACAGAACTAATTTTGTTAGAGCTCGAAAAGAACTCCGGAATTAGCAGATTTGTGGAAAGAGTGGAGAATTCAACAATTCATAAAAGGTGGCACATTGTCATAAACCAGTAACAAATCCTTGGTTTTATGAAATTGCAGTTATATGCAATTACTTAAGTCAACAAAAAAAAAAAAAAATACATTTCAGGACATCTTGACAGACAGCAGCAGTAATTTACACATGGTAAAGAATTCAGCAATTCACACAAGCATTTAATGTTTTCATCGCTGCAGCTGGTTTATCACTCCTATCCCTCATCGTACTCCTATTTTATCATTTTTAAGTTTCTGTAGCACCTTTTCTGAGCAAAAAACAAAATTTTATATTTGCATGTTATTCTGTTTTTTAATAGTCCAATGACAGGCACAAAAATGACTTAACAAAACGGATACACAACACTAACGGCTAACCCAAACTGGATGAACATTGGTTATGCTGTTCACAAACCTTCTCTTGACAAGTTACAACCTCATACTCAAGATTGCATCATTAGTTTTGTTGTTATAGCCTTTATCTTGAACCCTTTGATAGATTTTATATCTATTCCAGATCTTAAACTTTCATTATAACAGATGAACAAATCTGAATATTTTATTTGAAAGACTACTAACATGATGCTGAGAATCATCATGTCAGAAATAATAATGAAATAAATATACAGTATAGATTCATAATAATGGTATATATTACTATTAGAAAATTCTGTACTAAAATGTAAGCAGAACATTCTATGAGAGATTCAGGATAAAATTAAAATGAAGCAGTTGAAGTGAAAGAATTCAAAAATTAGAAACAATTTTAAAACTCTAAACTTAGAAAAGCAAGACCAAACACTAGGCCAAGACAGCAATAACTAATTTAAATGGCACATACCTGTAATATAATAAATAAGGAATCTGTCCTCTGGTTTGTGTTGTACCATTAAAACTAAGAGAGCATGTGGAGAAACTAAACACAACACCATCAGGTCCTTTAACTGAACTAAGGCCACCGTCTCCATTACTTGTGCGACCACCATGATTACGCAATCTTATCGCATATTTCACATTCTCCTAAAAATTACCATATTATTATCACACCATATAATTAATTTTATTACTTCTTCAAAACTAAATGAACAAAATAAATATAAAGTATCACTAATATGAAAAGCAAATTCAGTTCGCAATTGACTGTTTAGTTCAAGTACATGTAGTTATGTGGTCAGCATTGGCATAAAAAAATGTTAAATAGATATAAGTTTTCAAATTAAATTTAACTATTGATGTGATCACAAAACTTCCCTACTTGTACTTAATCTAACCAAACGTTAAAGAGAATTACCCAAATCTCTAGTACGATTATAATAAAAATTTAATGACAAATGCCCCATATACCTAAGTCATATACCAAATTTCATAATTCATGTTTGTATTCATCCATTTCAAAGATGCAAAGTACAAGCCATTAAATACAAACACTAGCCATTAAATACATATTAACATTTGTACAAATATTAATTATTCACAAACTACCATATAAAGAGAAACACATGCAAGTATTTTTTGACTCAAGAGGTATTCAAGACAGGAAATGCAAAAAATCAGTTGTTCTAAATCTTTACAAATTATAATGATTTCTGTTATTATGGAATTTTATGTAATAACAGAAGAGATGTAATAAGCAAATTATATTGTGAAAACTAATTATATCAGTATGAAAAATAGTAATATATTTTTTTTACAGTTTTAAGTATAAAATCTTAATTTAGATTTTTTGAACATCAATACAGAAAAGTAATGAAGCAGTATTAGTTGAAATATTTAAGCAGTTATTATGTAAATATGTTGAAATATGTAATAATGACATGTTTATAAACTATAAACATTTAAGTGAATTGTCTGGAAGATTAGTGTTTTATTAAAATGATTGTCTATTTCTTAAAATAATATTCTTTTTCATTTACCATATTATTTTTGGCAAACAACTGTGTTCGTTTACAAATACAAACAACTATTACAACTTTGATATTTTGAAATCACAACATCTTAACTTTGATTGAGGCATTAGTTTTCAGTTACTCAAAATTTTTTAACTTTTATACACTGCTTAATTTATTACTCAATACTCACCTTAACAAATATTGGGTAGTCAAATTTCAGTTCTACAATATCATCAGCAAGACAATCATCAGGGCCAAAAACACCTCTTGTTAATTGAAGACTATTCCAGCGTTGTGTATGTGAAGGATCATTACCAGTATTATTTTGCTAATTAAAAAAAAAAAAAGAGGAAAAAATTATGTAGTATTATTAAATATAACAATACATTGAAATAATTACTTGAAAATTTTGCAAAGATTTTAAATATAATTTTAATAAATTAATAGGTGTTCACAGTTCATACGTACATCATCTAAAAGTTCCAGTTCGTAATCATATGATCCAACACCTCCATAAACCGCTGCACCAGCAATAACAATCCCAGGACGATCTACTGAGAAACAAATGGCATCAGGCGATCCATTTCCGGTATTCCATGTACGACTCTGATTTGTCCTTGTAAATCTGGAAGGAGTTGAATGCAGTATACGACCACAAGCACCTTCCAATTCCTCCTAAGAAATAAAAATAGTTTGTATTAAATAATTCTGAGTTCTTTCAAATTAATTACATAAAAATTAAGTCAATATTACAATATACTTATTTTGTAATTAATACATGAAAAAAATTAAAAAAAAAACTGAACAAAAGATCTGAAATTAGTAATGAAAAATTAACTGAAAAAGTAATGACTAGTGAGTTAATTCATAAGAATGAAATCAGTTCAGAAAGCAAGAACTTCAAACTAATGGTTTTAGTAAAGATTTAATCAGAATTTACAGCAACACATTTTTTATTATGATTTGGATGCATTTTCTCTAAAAAAAAAAAAAAAAAAAAAAAAGGATTTTCCGACACTCTACATTTTTACACATCAGATGCTTCCTGCAAAACTATGAAATATAGAAAGATAATTTGTTAATTAGATTAAAAGAATAATTTATGTTTGAAATAGGAAAAATAAAGGACTTAAAAAGCCAGGGAACTTTTTAAAATACTTTTATATACTAAAAATAACTTATATACTAAAATAACTTTTTTATATACTAAAAAAAATGTACTATTATGCAGTTCAGGTTTGTTTAAGAATTATTAAAATTGACTGTATGAAGTACAGCTATATAAGACAGTAAAGTAAGAACAAGAAAACTAGAAAGGAAAACAATAATGGCTTTTGAAATGTGGTGTTTTAAGAAAACTTAAAAAACTGTGAGGGTCAATGAAGTAAGAAGTAAAGTTTTAACAAATCTTCAGGAGTTGAAGTATTTATAGTATCATTTTATAAAAGAGCTATTGACTGTTCTCATACACATATCAAGACACCCAAGATTAGTTAATGAGTTGTAGAAGGCATAAACTGAAAATTACAAGTTCAAATATACAGATCAATAATTCAGGATGAAGGATTAGTAGGCGTTTTCATAATGAAAGATAACAATTAACCACACTTCTCAGGAGTGGTCGACCTGAGATTGTACATACACTTCATTCATATTCATACACATCATCCTCATTCATCCTCTGAAGTAATAACTTACGGTAGTTCCGGAGGCTAAACAGATAAAGAGAGAATGAAAGATAAAATTTTTAAATCTAACACTTTGATTCACTAGAAAAAAAAGAAGCTAATTTACATTTAACATAAGGGAGATTGAATAACAGTAACATGAAGAATCTTTTTTCACTAAACAGTTATCACTGTCTATTATTGCAGTAAATCTATTCAGTAAAGCAATAATAATACTAACCAATTCAAAATTACTTCTTACATCAATTCCACTTGCTTGAGAAGAGAGTTCAGCAACAACACGAACAAGAAGATGACAACAATTATACACAAGTTCTGGAGAATGTGTTACTTTTTCTAAGCACAATGCCTGTTTCACAGATAATGTCACTATATCGAGAAGCTTATCTAAAACTTCTCTAAATTGCCACATATTAGATGATTGTTGATACGTACTGGTCTCTAACTGCAAAAATAATAAAACATTAAATTTATTAACTGAGAAATTAAAATTGACAACAGGTTTTTTTTAAACAGCTTTTAACTGTTTTCTTCTAAGTTTTTATACAGGTATATAAGGAATACCATGATGTATACAATTCTAAATTAGAAAATGGTAAAACTGAATACCAGCTGGTAATCTCAATAAGCGGCTACATTATTAAAACTTGATGGTTGCACAATGCTAAATAAATATAAATTACTATTGTGGTATTGTTTACTGATGAAACCTCTATACTGCTTGTGATAGCTAGTTATTCAATCTAATACTACTTGTCTTAGATGATATAATTACCTGATGTAAGGGTGAAAATTTTAATTAAAAAAAAAATTAAATTAATAAATTTAAATATAATTTCATTATATTTACAACTATTAACAATGTAATAATGGACAATTTTAGGGTTTAACTGTAGACAAAAAATCATTATAGGCATAAAAAATAACAGATTTTCATTATTATTCCTCTTAACTAGAAAATAGGACAAATCATTTTTTTCTCTTTACATAAATGAAACTGTTAAAATAATGGTTATTCAGAAATAACCATTCTTTATGAAGAATTCATAAATCCTTCAATAAGGTTTTTGGAATAATTTAATGCAAACAACACTTTTATTAAAAATAGATTTCATCAAAAGAGCATTATAAGAATTAATCTAATTTTGAATTTAAGCAGCGTAAACTAGTATTTTAAGTGCCATGCTCACAACAGTTGTAGGTGACCTGATGAACAGCTAAAAAATGAGTCATTTCTAAGAAAGCATCCCATCAGCAGACCTGCGGTTTACCATTGCTTTCTTCATAGAGCCAAATATATAGTTTATAATAGTATACAAACCTCATTGAAATGCAGGAAATATTCAAAAGTATAAGGTGGATGCAGCAACACCTGCCAACTCAACTCTGAATATCTTCCAGCGTCTTTTGAATGGCATGTTTTTATCATGATGAAGAGCCTTTTGAGAGAGAACCAGACGTTTCCTTTTTATTGCAAGTATCGTGTTATTTTCTAGCATATCGTAATAATAGTTAATGATTGTAAGTTGTTCTATCAAATAATCATAGTGTATTGGGCCTTTATATTTCCAATACACCAATTAGCTGATACGTAAACCTGCAATATACGCAATTCTGGCTGATACATACTTTTTCATCTTTTCCTGCCAGGCAAACTTGGATATTTCAACTCCATACTCTGATGTTTTTGAATTCCACATGAAAATGAAGAATCCAAGTTTCATAACAAGATATAAGTGATCTAAAAAATCATTACATTTAACTAAAACCATCATTTGCCATACAAATGTGAGTTCGCTTTATGATTTTGACTCAACTGTCTCAGAACCAAACTTGAATACATTTTGCAGCAATTGAGCTTTTGATGGATAATGGAGTGGATAGTTGTTCGAGAGAGTTGTACTCTTACTACAAATTTCAAGAATTTTCCAAATTTTAACAGAGTTCTGTCCATGTGAATAAAATCATTAATGCAATTTTGCAAAACATAGTTGAAAATTTCACTGGTCTTCCAGTGCAATGAAAATTAGTGATATAGTACTTACTCAGGTTGATTTAAACTGTCCAATCCACTAACAATTCAGTAAACTGTTTCAACATCAACAAATAAATTTTGGCTGCATTTACATTCAGAACACGATTTTGTTAAACGATAACAGTTCTCTTTTTTCATCAGTTTATATCTCTGTATTTTTCTATCAATAATTAAAAATTATATAAATATAACAACAGTGGCATTCATTTTAAATGTATTTTATTCACAAAGAGAAACAATTTCTTTTCTCCGAGTTGCAGCAATCCTCTATCTTTATCTGTTTAGCCTCCAGAACTACCGTAAGGTATTACTTCAGAGGATGAATGAGGATGATGTGTATGAATG
>JAAAKQ030056649.1:0-16007 GCA_010016005.3 Zanna intricata
CCCGGTCAGGCATGGCATTTTTCACACACGCTACAATTCATTCATCTCATCCTCTGATGATATACCTTAACAGTGATAAAAAAAAAAGAAAAAAGAAACCTAGATAACGATTACAAATTCTGTTAAAACATAGTAAAATTTTTGACTAAGTTTTATTATTTTTTTTATAAATAGATTGATTACCTGTCATCTGTACTATGAAACAATAATAATGTTATATAATCAATTAAATAATAGGAGAAGTGATTCATGTTAAGACTAAATATACTAGTAAACTACTAAACATTGTTACTGTGATTATAAGATGAAAAAACAAATATTTTTTTGTTTTCTTCTAAAGAATACATATAAAAATTAATTATTACTGAATAAGTTTTTAATGATCGTAATAAACTCTGGGACTATCTGAAAGCTAAGGGCTGGTATACATAAAGATATTGTAGCAACACCACTATAAATAATACACTCATGGGTTTAAATCTTTAGAAATCAATAAAATTTGTATTGCAAATAAAGTACACCACTCTGATGTAATTTTCAAAATTAAGCAAAAATAAATTGTATTCCATGCAGTTTTAAATTATAAAATTATATTTCATCATAATTTTTTATTAATCTTTAAAATTTGGGAGGTTTTGTCAAAACCTATAAAAAAAGTGAAATTTAAGCAATATATATATATTACTATAATTATGTTTTAATATTATATATATATATTATAAAATATAACAATAAAATATATATTATGTTTATATATATATATAAATAATAAATAATTGTAAACAATAGATGATCTTATTGGAAGAATTATATCCAACCTAAAATCAATAATTAGTGTATATGAACTGTAATGACAGTCCACTACCATCTCTCTGTGATTCCAACATGACCTGCTGTTACATGTAAATGATAAATGATGTCAATCTTATATTTACAATAAAAGAATGAAATGGGAACATTATTTTTGTATTATGAGAGTCAATGGAATATTATAGAACAGAAAAAAAACTTTTGGTAAGGATTTGTATCACTTTTTCATCACTTAACATTTCTACATGTGGTTTTTATGACTGATATTACTAAAAACGTAACATACTTTCTTAAAGTTTGAACAATCTTAAAATTTAAATTAAAACTGATGTTTAAATTGTAATATTTTTTCATATATTGTATTCTATGCATTTCAATAATACTGACAGAAAAAATAGAAATAGAGAAAAACAAACCTTTTACTGTTAAGAATATTATAAAAAGGAGAAACATTTTATTATACATCTAATAATTATTTTTATTTAGTTAAAAAAAGAATCAAAATATTTAAAACATTTTTACCATAGTAAATTTATTTTATTCTTTTCTACATTTAGAAAGTTATATATGTAAATTGAGTTGGGCCAATTTTAAAATAAATCACACTGTACAAAAGTAATGAATTTTTAGAAGATTAATTTTTTGGGCTATCTGTAACATTTTTTAAAAATGTTCTGCAAAACTGGATGAATTTCACTACAGAGACAGTTTGTAATAAATAAAAATCAAATTCTCAAAATTGTTAAATTAAATAAAAATTTATATATATATATTTTATTATTTTTTAAAGTAGAATATGTAACACTTTTGTAATTTTAGTGAAGTGTCTTTCCTAAATGAAAAACATAACTTGAGAAGTTGGAATATATATTTTTTTTTATTACTAAAAAGGATAAGTCTGTCTTCCTTAGGAAATAATAATAATAAGAGAAATCTTCCTTAAATTTATAAAGTTGACATTTTAAATAATAACATAAAAAGAAATTACATTAAAACTTAATAAATAAATTTAAAACACAATTTGCATTCATGGTAACGGCAAACAAATAAACTTACATATACACGCATACGTACATTCATAAATTTACTTTCATTTATATTACAATATTTTTTTTTTTTTGGCTAAGTAATCAACTAAATGATTTTTAAATTTTTTTCTGTTTAACCAAAGGTCCATGGTTAATAAACTGCTTTTGTGAGCACCAATAAAAATGTGTTTACAGCATATTATTATAATATAATTATATAATAATAATAATAGTAATAATAATAATAATCATAATATATATTATTTGAGTAATGTATTCGAGTAATGTCATTTTATTTTAATTTTAATTTTTTTTTTCTTTTATCACAGAAAATGAAAAACAAAACAACACAATCATCACTGTGTAAAGCACTTAAGGGGAATTAGAAATTTATGAAATATATCATACTTATATATACATATATATATATTTTAATATATATGTATATATACATATACGTTATGTTATATATATGTACAGTATATATACATACATAATAAACGATCGATGCAAACATCATTTTATATATTTATTTTTTATTTTTTGGCAGTAGTCACACACGACTATCAGCAGTGTCATTTATCAGCTAGCAGCAACTCCATTCCACAAGTCACCCGTTTATATAATGTATTGCCTCACTTGTGTTTGTTTGTCTGGTAATTAAATTTTTATTAATTTATTTATTATATAAATATTATCTATAAATAGAAAAAAAATTAATAATTTTTTTGTTAATTATTTATATCTAATATGACAAAATTACTTTATATATGTTTTTATTAAGAAAAAAAAAAAACAAAATATATATCTGAATAAAAACTATAAATAATTTTACATTTTTTTAATCAAATAATTTAATTAATTGTTTTTAGTTCCAAAAGTAGTAAACTTAGTTCACAATGTATATATGAACATGCTCATGAATAGTTTTCAGGGTATATTATATTTTAATAACAAAAGAATACAATATACCAAAAATATATTATCATTCAAAAACATACTAAAGAAAAAATTAACCTCTAAAAAAAAGTATTTCATACTCTTTAGTTAAATTTCTAATTACATATTTTTTGTTTGTAGTTAGCTTATGTAAATGTTAATCTTCTTGTAGATATTAATACAACAGCTTGTATTAAACATCTGCCAAGAAATTAATCACTGAATTTTAATCCTAGCAAGTAGAATAACCAATGGTTATAATCAGATGGAGCTTTGAAGAGAAAACATGAAAAACACCACCAATACAAAGTGCTATCCTGTTTAAAGCTTCTGTTGTCTCCTAAAACATTTATTCAGTGACATAAGATATACATTAAAAATAGCCTTTCAATCAGGATGCTTTTATGTAGCCTAACACTAAGATGCCTTGCAAATCTGGTATTATCAATGAACAGTTCAATTTCACATGTTAACTGCTAATACATACAATGCCGTATCTATAAATATTAATCTTGACTTCAAGAAAGAAAGTAAGAGAAAAAGGCCAAAAAAAAGGAATGTTGTTAAAAATATATTATTACGGTAAAAACTTTTGAAAATATATTTATCATGATTGGAATTACTTAGAAACTCAAGCTAAGAAAAACTCTTGATATATTTACACATCATTGACAGGCATAATTTTGTTCTAATAGTAAGCAATTCCAATATTCTACTATATTCCACATAATTTGGTTTAATTTAGTTGTATTAGGCAGTTAAAAAGGAATAGTATATGAGGGGTAAATATATTAAACTTGATTGGAGAAAAATTTAATTTTTCTATAATGAATTTGAATAAATTAAACTTTTATCTGGTCCACTTTTAAGTTCTAGGTGAATTTAAAGTTATCCTAATACTTGTATATTGAATTTCTATTTTTTGTATTATTTTTAAATTTTGTGTATATATGGTTTGGTATATTGCTTAGTTTGACTTAAGTTATGATGTGTGACTGCTATTGTGTATTCTATGAAAGATATGGAGAATGGGATTGTGTTTTTGAGGAAAGAAATTTGTTAAATTTACTGTTATATTAGTTTTGAATGCTATTTAATATTTTATTGATGGATGAGATAACTGTAATTTTTTATTATATTATGTAACATTTTTGGTTACTGCATTTTATTCCTGAGTTCTGAGCAAGGCAGTAAACTACCCTTATCAAAAGTAGTTCTGCGGGTTGATTGTTCCTTGTATTTTCCCACCTCTTTTCTTACTTTTTATTCCTTCTTTTAGGGATAATACCATGTGAAGAGGATTAGCTGTTAATGTAATTCCAACAACGGGAATACGCTTGGGATCTTCTAATAACTGACAGGGTAGCTGTTTCTTTATTGGGGCTCAGTGGTACAGCAAATATATTTTTTATGCCCATCAAACTGTCTAAGAACTTTTATTTCTTAGGATAACAAATACAAAACTAACAACTGAGGTGTCAGCTGGGTAATACTAGGCATCCTATTCCACATAAAATCTAATATAGACTGATAAGGTTGTGACAAATTTATTGGATGATATATTTTATTGCATTATGTTGGTCTTCAAAATTATCCTGTCATAGAATATAGTAAAGAGGTTGAAGGGATATTGTGAGGAGAGGAGTTATCTACAACAAAAAATTTATTTGGCAAAGTTTCTCTTTAATATATATTATATAAGATCTTGTATAAAATATATATATATATATATAGAGAGAGAGAGAGAGAGAGAATACAAGATCTTAAAATAACATTTAGGCATAATTTTAAATTTATATAAAAAGATCATAGATGAATGTGATTCATTTAGCATTGTAATATTTTTGAATATATTTTTAAAAAGTAAATGGGGTTTAGAGGAAAAAAAATTGTATATTCCTTCCTATTTTTCACATATCTTCATACTTTAATCAATTTATAGTCAAATTTAATAATCATTTAATCAAATATTTTTAATTCAATTCATAGTTTATTATCATTCTCATTCTGTCTGTTACCACAGATGAAATTTAAGATTTAGAGTATGTAAATGAGTTGGTCAATGTACAGTACAATAAATTAACTCTAAAATCTATCCATGAGTTTGTTATATATATTTTCATTAATAATAGTCCACATCACTTAATATGCATATAATATAAATACAATAAAAATAATTGAAAAATCTATAGATGGTATTTTTTTTTTTTTACTAATAATGGAATTAGGTGACTGTAGTCAAAAAGAGATAACATTAATTTAAAAGGTTATGGTATATCGAGAAAGTATTTTTTAAAAGATTATATGTAAGGTTAGGATTAATCTCTAAATATTACATGCTATTAGGTTATTAGAGTATATAAAGATTAGAAAAAGAAATATTAACAAAATAAAACATTTGCTTATAGATATTGAATTTTAAGTAAACGTTTTAAGAGTATGAATATTAAAGTAGTAAAAATAAATTCTTGTTATATTTCCATATGTATATTAGTAAAGAAAATTTGTAAGAAATTGTATTCTCAATAAATTTATTAAAATGTTTCGTTTAAACATTAATTTCTGTATGTAAATTAATAAAATATAAAAATAAAATAAAACTTAAATTAAGACACCGATATAATTTCTTTTTAAACAAATGTAATAAGTAATCATGTATTTTAAAAATATTATAAGCAAGGATAAAGCTCTAAGTATTATATGCTATAGATTATTCCTACAGTATATCAACATTTAAACAGAAATCTGAGTGAAGTATAACATTTGTTAATAAACATTTTAACTTTGAATTATGAACTTGTTATGCAAAAAAAATTTAAATAGCAAAAGTGTGTGACAAACAAAAATCAGTTACCTGGTAAAAACATATAATGCAAACAAGTGAAAAGACTGGATTATTTAATTCTAAGAAAAAAAAACAATAATATTAAGTAAGAATAAAATATAAGGAAATGAATATATATTTTTAATATTCTGCTAATAAATTTATACTCTTTCTGTATAAACAGTGATGTGGATAACAATTTCAGATAATAAGTATTTCAGATGATTAATAATAAAAAAAAAACAATAGTATTATATAATTTGCCAATTTGGTCCATGAAAACTGTAACATATACTGAGAAACTCAGAATGAGGCACAAATAAATTCTATCTATATTTTTTTATGATTATTTTTTTAATAAAAAGAATGTATATAATTATTTTTGTTTTGAATACATTATTACATTATTTACTGTACATAATAAAGAGAGCAATCTGATACTATTCTAAGTCTGAGGCTTCTATATAAAAAGTTTATATTTACATAATGCGAGAAAAATATTGCAAGTTGTTTTATTTACACATACAAGTGAGGCAACATCATTTATATAAAATATAATACATATATGCACGGATGTGTAATATATATATTATAGAGTGTAGTGTCCCCATCAGCTGCTGCTACCTGTCAGCAAAGGCTAGCACCAATCATCCTCATCCGAGTCACTATGCCGGTCGCGGTTGCGATCACGCACCTGGCCGGGGGGTTTATAGCCATTTGGCACGGGCGAAGGAAGTAGTCGGCCTCCGCGTCCGATGGCGACAGCTTGTTCAAAACTAAGAGGAACCGAATAATGTGGGGGACAATGCGTAGGTGAAGGGTTCAATTTGGGGAAGTTGATGGAAGCGGGTCGTAATTGTAATGTCGATGGTTTACTCGGCGTTGGTGGTAGGCGACGACCCTGACTTCGACGTCCAACTAACACTGGGTAACTGTGTTGATGACTTCTTTGGGCCCGTGGTGATGGAGATCTTGATCTTTGCTCTAAACTGGTCGTTCCATAAGGCCCTCTTGGGTGATGACTTCTTCCTGGACTTGGTGATCGAGCAGGACTTGTTGAAGCAGACCAAGACCCTAACACAACAAAAACAAACAGCTAATTAAATAATTATTTACAATAAGAAATTACATTTTTATAAAATATAATAACAATAAATATGTTTAATATAATATTTTATATTTCATGAAAGCCCCTCCCAGAATCAACTAAATATGGATTATAGTAGAACTCTCAACTGATTGTATAGCTGACTTAAATTTTAGTTAGAACTTTTTTGAAAATCACCATGTAGAAAAAAAGAGTCCCAAAGCAAGCTACCAACCCATAAAGTAACTGCCAACATGGTGTTACATACAGAATATCTGATACTACTCCTGTGATAAAGGAAAGTAGAAGAGTAAAGGGAGGGATAATGAATTTGTGACAGAATAATTAAGGAATAGGAGTAGTTTACAGACTTGCCTATACCATCATGTAAACCGAATCAAATATTTTTAAGTCTTCTGAGATATGTTTCCCTCTTTTCCAATTGTTAAATAAAAAAAAAATAATAATAATAATAATAACAATAACACCAATTAATCTGAGTATGAGAAAAGAACTATTTCTATATTAAAAAACAGAATTAAGTTATAAGCTTGACATTAAAGAATTCTGAAAATCAAAACTATTTTATTTCCCAGGATTTAAAAAATTGTTTTTCTAAAATTCATGTGTTTCCTCAATGAAATATAAGAATTGGTTGTATTCAAAATTTTAACTACTTTGAATTGCAGATTACACAATTTCACATTGTATTTAGCTTAATTGCCAGCATTTTTTAAAAATTTCATTAGTTTTTAAGTTAGTGGTTGCTCATAAGTCACAAGATAATTAATTCAGAAGAAAATAGTTAATGTGTAATGGTAAATAATATTTTCTCTTATAAAAACTACTGATACTGTAGTATGCAAAGAAACAAGACAATTATTGGCTTTTGGGATTCCTTCATCCATATAAGATAAATCTGTTGCATTAATAAAGGAAAATATTAAAAAATTGTTAAAAAAACGCTAAAAGCTACATGTGCATTTCAATTGTGAAACAATAGTCATCAATAGGTACAGAGGAATAAATATTATAAAACGTAAATTAATAAATGTGAAAATAAATCAAATAAATTAAAATAATAATAATCTATAGAATAAAAACTCCATCTTGCTTTGAAAATTCAAAGTTGGAAGGAAAAGATTAATTACAATACATATATAAACACACACACACACACAAGTATATTTTTTTTGTTTAGCAACACATGGAGAAATAATTTTATTGAGTTGTTTCATAAATATTACATTTTTGTTTCAATTGCTTAGTTTTTGTCCTTTAATATTTACTGACGAAAACTAATTAATGATAGAAATGTACATTTGATCTTAGATTCTGTATTTTTTTTGTTAACAATACTTGAGGAATCTTTATAATTTTTTAACACTGACAAATAAAATATCTTCTATTAATCTAGGTTAAATTCTAAATTTGCAATAAAAATACAATAATGCAGTTGAAAATTCAGCAATTACAAAAGTTTAAACATAACTGTATTTTTTTTAGTTTTCTAAAGTTTTACTTCCTGAGATATAAGAGACTCTATTCTCCATGAGCTCATGCTGTTAGAGTATCTCTAATGAACAAGTCCTATAAGAAATGTTACTCTTTAAAGCATCTTATGATAAAAATACTGGCTCTAAGTTTACTTCAACCTGCTTTCATTTCACAATCCAATTACCTAATATATTTAGGAATTATCCTAAAATTAAACAAAATCTGATCTCTTATTTAAATAAGAAAATCTGATCTTAAAATATTCTATATTTTACAAATCTTTATTTTTTGTTGGTTTCTCAATTAACTTTATAATTTATTAAATATTATTTTGTTGATACTGCATCGGGTGAGATCTGATATGAAATTCATTACAATAACATATAAAACAGTTCAACACAAATTTAAATGATAGATGCTTATTTTTAATTATTAAACGCAATTCAAACAAATAATAAAAACATAAAAAGGATTCTATAAGGAAAGATCTAATACATTTCTTGAGAGTATTAAAAATAGATAGGCTTAAAAACCTCAAGTAAACAAAAACCTAATATTCTTTTTTACATTTTAATCCCGTACTACTTTAATTTTATAATACAGCAAATTATCTCTAACAATGTGAAACAATTAAATAGCAATTGAAAAAAATATATATGTGAAAACAATTGCTTATCTGTAACAATAACTGTTTTAAGAAGAGTTCGAACTGAATGATAATTATTTTTTATAACTATAGAAATTCATATTTTATGAATCCAGTTAAGCTTTTATGGATTCTACTTTTTATGGCTGTTATGAATTATTTAGAATAATCCCATGTGATATGAATAAGTATAACCTCAAAATAAAATAATAAAAGCATTTTATACTTTTGAATTCATGAATAAATTGACATTGTTTATAATAATAAAATATTTCTAAATTAAAATGATTGGGGTCTAGGAAATTAGATAAGGAAAATCTTCTAAATAATATTTAGTTAGATTAATTAAACATTTACAGCAGTTATTTTCAATTAGATGTGTATGATTCAATTATTTGGTTACTATACTTAAGTGTTGTTCAATTAATGAGGCATTGCCTCGGTGCTAGTGTAGCTAAAGTTGGGCAAGATTAGTTGTATAACTGCAATTATAGCTTATTGAAAAAATAGCAATAA
The DNA here is from genome assembly GCA_010016005.3 of Zanna intricata. Lineage (NCBI taxonomy): Eukaryota > Metazoa > Arthropoda > Insecta > Hemiptera > Fulgoridae > Zanna > Zanna intricata. The sequence continues at coordinate 9,348 of JAAAKQ030056649.1, forward strand.
GTGATATTTTTTTTTTTAGTTTCTGAAGATGGAAATTTGGACTGCAGTATTAAAGAAAACATTAATGAACATTTAAGAAAACACTAATGAAGATTAGAATTAGTTGTTTTAAAAGATGATTTGTTTTAGCAAATTTCTCGTTCATATAATTTATTCAAACATTATTCATTTATACCCAAGGCTGATATTAAACAGATATTACTAAAAAAGAAAAAAAATGCATAAATTAAATCTATTTTTTCTAGATTTTCTGGTATAAATAAAAGAAATTCATTGGAATTTTTACAGCTTAGTTTATTTGCTAATGGGAAACTAATCTATGTAGATTACCCATGTAGACCATGTAGATTGAATGAACTTCTTCAGTTTATTAATAATATCCAGTATAACTTAGACATCATATGATCCACAAAACACCAGTAATAAATGACAAATAAACTTTAGTACAGTCAATGAACTCACAATTAACAGAACTATTTTATGATTGTTAGTCTTTAAAATCTTATTCATTTTAATAAGGCTTGGCCAATAAAAAATAAATGTAAAGCTAGTTTATTGCATTTTTTTGTTAATAATTCGGTTTTATTTATTTTTTTGATAAAAGTGTCAGTCTATTTGTCTTGATAAAACAGTGTATTCATCTTGATGAAGAGAGAAAGATTACTCATATTATTATTCTAAGAAATAAATTATTTACTGGTAATAGATTTATCATAAATTGGAAACTTAATAAACTGTTCCTTGTTAATTTATAATGTTCTATGATTACGTCATCATGTATTTTACCAAAATTTTTATGGAAATATTTATTTTATATGTTGAAAAATGATGACAAAATTTATACTGAAACAAAAATTATTAATTATTTGAGTTTATAACAAAAATGTGATGATAATCAATTAAAAAAATATGATATGGAGACAACACGACTTCCTTATATGCTTATTAAATTACATTAATAGATCTTTTTTTGTAAATGAAAAGTACATAAAATTTTATTTCATTAATAACTTCTGATGTTTTTTCATACTTTTTATTTGTATTGTTATTAATTAAATTATTATTTATTGGAAAACATTTTTACAATCAGAGGTTAATAATTATTGATAAATCAATATATTTAAACTAAAAAAAAAAACAAGTTAAAAAAAGAAATGAAGTTGGATTTGAACCAATGTCTTCCCCTTGTAAGATCCAAATATTTCATTAATTAAAATTTTATTAGGTTATAATTCTGGAACCAATGAAAATAAGTATCATTTATGATATATCATTGAAAAGTTCTCAAATAGGACTTATTACTGCGGTTAAGGAAAAGTCCAAAACCTACATTTATTTTGGATTTTTGGTTTTTATTAGACACTTTTGGTAAAGTTGATTGCAATCAAAATGGGGGGGGGGGTGCACAATTAGATGTTACAACAGTCCTAAATCCAAAATTTCAACATTCTATGGCTAATTGTTTTTCAGTTATGCGAGATACATATGTACCGAGATGTTATGTTCAGATTAGCTGAAACTAGTATAGCAAAACTAATTTATATATTAAAAAAAAATTGTTAAAATATATCATACGTAGCAAGTAGTATATATATTTATTTTGAGTCATATAATTTAGTCAATTATGTTTTGAACACATATCAGTAACCAATTTAGTATATTTTGTATACCCTTTAAAAAAATACACTCCAAAATATACAACATGATAACTAATTGAATTTCCATAAATATGGCAAACACACCAAAATTACTAATAAATAAATTTATGAATGGCTGGATAAACTGATTTAAAAATATTTGTTTTAATTTTTTTTTTATAGAATGTGGAATTTTGTAATTTATGTAAATTTTGTATTTTATGTATCTCTATATGGCTAGAGATTTGCTGTGAAATTTAACCAATTATTAATTTTTCTGCAGAGGAATTCAATCTTAATAATTGTTAAATAAGAGTATATTATGTTAGTAGATATAATTATTTGCTAAAAATTAAATTATCTAAAACAACTAATATACTGTTATTAATGACTGGAAATACAACTGGAAACGATTTGGTAATAAAAAAATGTTATACAAATGATTTATACAAATAATTTATAAAAATACCAGGCATTCAGGTTGAACTAATGTTATATGTAAATTAAATTCATTCATATGCATACATATAATGAAATTCAACTGGTAATTACATATAATTATAACTTTATAAAATTTATTCACAAACCCTATACTTATCTACAGCTATAAAAAAAGTCATTCAAGAATGCAAGATTATTTTCTTTATTCCTACTTCATAAAAGAACATCTATAACACTATTAATACCAGATTGTTCCACATATAAGTTATATTATGTTTTTTTTATCAATTACTAACTCCAAAATTTAATTGGCTGCTTTCCTTTATGTAATGTTTAATTGTATGTCTTTGGAGGGATTAGAAAGCCTTGGTTTTACCAAATCGGTACCTCAGCCCCAGGTTGTGTTATTTTACAGCTTCTGGGTAGGAAATGATAAAGCCCATAGACAGAATCATTTACATTAGATCTCACAATATCAAGGATGCAATAACTACATTGTTTTCTGCAAATACATGGTGCCTAAGTAAAAAATTAGAAGCATGAATAAGGAATAGATCAAGGCTAAAATGAAGGAGTAAATAATGAGAAAAAGCTAATATGGCAGCACAGAAATTATGAAATATGGTAAAAAACCCATCCAAAGGAATTCTTTAAAGTATTTTGAGGTAATGGACATTTATCCAACTACAGTCTTAGATTGGGAGTTCTTCATTAGGATATCTTTATCTAGAAGGAAGCAAAAATTGGCTCAGAAATTGTGTTGACTGCTCAAAAAATGCTGTATTTAACAACTTCCACTAGAAAAACCTTTAATCATCCAAGAATTATGTATGGCATATGAAAAAAAATTATTTGTACTTAGCAAATAACAAATATTACTTAAAAAAAGTAAGTTTCAAAATGATAAACATTATTTAATATCTACTGATGTGTATTGCAGGCAAAAATGTTAAACTACCCTCAGCTCCCAAATGATTTAGTCAGTCAGTCTGTGTGTTGATTATCTCTATAATCCTGCCTCATAACCTTTTAGCTATCAGAGCAGTTCTTTCCCAGTAGAGTTTGAATCAGTAATTAACCCAAATTATGAGTAGCTGATGTAGCATCAGCTAACCTCAAGGTTTTTACTTTAGCCATAAGATGACAACATTTTTTGTCTTAGATTCATGTTTGGATTCTGTTTTATTGTTGTAATCGTCATCATCCATTGTCCTTCCTTTCACCAGCTGTTACGGTCAGATCCATCTAAGAATAAAATTGTTTTAAAAAGATTTAAATGCTTATTTCCAGAGTGTTTTGGACATTTGGGTTTAATTAATGAAATTATCTCAAGTTTCGACAGGGTAAGGCTATAAAAACCTATTAAAAGGTTTTTACCTGTAGTGGGGGTAGCATAATTTAAAAATAAATTAACTTAAAAATCCTAACAATAAATTATACTTCATGAAAGATCAGCAATGAAGAATTAATTTTATTGGTAAATCAAAAAAATAAAACTTGCAAAACTGGTAAAATATAATTTATTTTCCCACAAGTTTTTTATTTTTATTTTTTGGTATATGATGAGGAAACAATAGGTTTAAAGACTTTTTTTATGTCTGACAATTAGAAAAATTAAAGATATTACTTTACTATTCCATTTTCGCTCTAGTAGACTGGAAAAGCATATTCTACAAGATTGGTGAAAGTATATACAGAAATAAAAAATCATTAAAAAAAATATATTTTCAAAAAAATTATTATTAATAACAGGTGTTACTGACAAAAAATTGAATAAAAATCAATAAATCAAATGAAACTATTTTAGTCCTCTGGGCTGGTCTAGCAGTTAACATGTCATCACAAATCATTTGGTTAACAGATGATTTTTGAAGTTGATGGTTCTGTGATTCAAAGCCAAGTAAAAGCTAGATGCTTTTATATTGAATTGAATACTACACAGTGAATAATGATGTAAGTTGGTGGTTGGGGTTTAATTAACCACATATCTCAGGAATAGTCGGCCGAGTCTGTACAAAATTACATCTCATTTACATGTCATACATAACATCCTCATCTCATCGGGCTGTGGAGGTTGGTTATTCTTGAACAGATTGTGATTTGCACGTTAGGAAATAAAAAATAATTCTTTTCTTTTTTTTATTATGATAATTCTAGTAAATTGAAATCTAGCAAATAAATTTTTACTAATGTAAAAACAGGTATGATTTTTTTTTCCGCCTAATTAAACAAAAGTTTTGCAGAACAGCTTATATTTGGAACAATTTAGTATAACTACATATATATAGCAAATATTTAAATACACTGTACAAAATTTGTTCCCAACTGAACTATAGTTCTTGTGAAAATGATTCAGATCAAGATTCATTGTTAATACATTCATGTAAAATACTGTAAAAGAAAACACTTATTACAAACAAATAAAACTTTATTGATAATAACAAATTTAAATTATCTGCTTTGAAGCATTTTAATTTATAATTTATTAAAAAGGTAATAAAGAAAAATAGCAGGTCTATTGCAAGTTAAAAAACCATTTACATTAAGTACAAAAAAACACATTTAAGATGAATATTTTAATAAAATTAAACAGGAAAAAATAACATTACATTAAATTCCTCCATTTTTTTAAATGATAAGAACATACAGACCCATGCATACAAATAAACAAAAACATCCACCAATAAATAACATGGTATTTATTATGATTTATTAAGGTTGGTACTTGTGTATAAATCAATAATTGTTACAGTACAAAATAAAACCGGTTATCTGCTTAAAACTGGTTTAACAAAACCAAATCTATTAAAATAAATTAATAGAGATATGCTTAATGTAAAATAACAAAATGTGATTTGAAATAGTAGATTATAATGTTATGAAAATTGTAATTGAAAAGCATATTTTCATCTAAAGTAAAGTAATTTTCATCTATTACTCGAATATTTAAAATAACTCCATCTTTTAGGATATAATAATTGTACATGAAGAACATTACAGATGAGAATATAAACTTGGAATCTCAAATTTTACATATCATAAAAAAAATTAATGTATTTTTACAAAACAGGTATGTCACTTTGTCATTTGACTAATTTTAATACTGTTCCTAAAGAGTAGCAATCTTTTTTTACCAGTTGCACATTATAACTTCTTCAGATGCACAATTTACATGACAAATGTATCATAATTTTTTTAATTATGTCAATTTTAAAATTAAAACATAAATGAATGGGTTCTGTGGAATTATTGTTGTTTTTAACAAATTTGTATTAAAATTTAATACTATTAAAGAGGCTATTAATAATTTCAACCCTGCTTTAAAAAAGAACAACTAATTTAAAAGACCTATTGAAAAAAGTAACAAAGTAATACCTATTTCAATATTTCTTTAAAAAGTTTTTACTCACCAAGTCAGCACCAAATAAAAGATAACTATCAATTTATTAGCCATTAATTTGTACCGACTTCAAAAATTAATTGTTTTGAAAAGCTATTACTTTCTTTTTTTTACTTTTTGAATTGGTTTTGTAATTTAAAATAGTTAATTCTAAATTTTTTCAAATATGGATAGGCTACAAAAGCTTGGTTTTTATGCAAAAAAGCAAGAATTTATAAGAAATATAAGTTAAGAAACCTGTGTCTTGATAAAAATATGAAAAAGTATATTTTGGAATTATGCAAGAGATCACAATTATACATGAACTAAGGTTATTTGAATACAGAATTATGTGTAATTTTTAATCTTCATTTTTCCAATAAATTTTCCCTAAATTTTCATTCTGCCACTCATCATTCTCTGTGGTGGAGTGGTAGCATATTGACTTTCCATATAGTGGTTCCGGGTATGAATCCCGAACAAGCATGGTATTTTTTATACACTACAAAATTCTATTTCCATATTGTCCATGTACAACTTCAAAAAGCTTCTGTGGTAAACTAATTCATCAAGCAAAAAATTAAAATAATAAAAATACTTTAAATACTAAAATGAGCCAGGCTATATAGTATTATTCTATAACAATTAAATGCTTAAGTGATGGTATATAAAAAAATAAGTATTTTCAAATTCTAATGATTTACTACTATTTTTAACTTTACTACTTTACACTTTACTGATTTTCTTTACTATTTTCACTTATGATTTATCTTAACTGTTAAACTACTATAGGAACTTTTTCTGTCAATCTGATGAAGAGTTTGGATTGAACGTAAGTAAAAAAAAAAAAAATATATATACAGGTTCTATCAAGAACCTTTATTAATCTTTTAAAGTTAAATATAAATCAATAAAGACTGTATCTGTATGCTGTTACACAAGTACCAAATATAAAACATATGAATCGCATAAAAATCTCAACAATAATTAATATTTGGAAAAAAAGAATTCTAAACACTATTCATAAAACGAGCATTCCAAAACAAGCATAAAATAATAGAAATGGTATAAAGACCTCAGTGACAGTGATGGAGGGGGGGAGTGAGGGAGGGAGTGGTGAGGGGAGGGGAGGGGAGGGAGAGAGAGAGAGAGAGAGAGAGAGAGAGAGAGAGAGAGAGAGAGAGAGAGAGAGAGAGAGAGAGA
>JAAAKQ030056670.1:0-16007 GCA_010016005.3 Zanna intricata
CTCAGGAGTGGTCGACCTGAGATTGTACAAGACTACACTTCATTCACATTCATACATATCATCCTCATTCAACCTCTTTAGTAATACCTTACGGTTATTCTGGAGGCTAAACAGAAAAACAAAGAGTATGATTTTTTACACAGATTTCACAATTAGAATCCTTAAGTAATTTATTTTAATAATAGTTTTTTTATGGAATTTTGCTTTATGGCAATGACCAACTGTCATTACTCTTGTCAGTATGATGATAAAAGAGTTTGTGTAAAATTTCATGGATTGATAATGAATTATAGAATGAATAGATTATAAGACAAATTGTAGAAGAAATGTTTTTTGGCAAAATCTTGTGAAAATCAAACTTGATAGGTAAATTATATAATAAAACTTTCAGTATCAGAACTGGATTAAATTGGAGTGAGATTTGAAACTATACAGGAAAATAAAGATATTTTTAATTAAAGACAAGTATATTTTAAAGGAACCAAAGAAACCTTCGATATATTTTTAAAATTAATTTTGCAGAAGATTTATACCTTATTTTTAAATAAGCAAGTGACATTTTGGGAATAATATTTATTACTATTACAAATTAACACTTTCCAGGTGAAATCTACAAAACCTGTAGATAACGAAAATTTACGATATATAAGTTCAATATAATTAAGAGAGACTTAAATAATACTTCATTTAATGCTGTCCATTAAGTAAAAGATGTACATAACTGATTATGATTGGTTGAATTAAATTTCATATAGGATGGCGCTAAAATGAAGTAAAAATGAAAGTTACATAGAGATTTGTGCAGTGGTAATAGAGCTTTCAATTGTCGTTTAATTTTATGATTCAAAATTTGCTACTATTAGATTTATTTGTTTAGTTAAACTTAAAATAAATAAAATTCGTTATAGAATTCTAAGGAAGTAATTATTTATCGTGAAAATGTTCATTATATTATATTAACGATTTATTTTCTAAAGTCTAGGAATGTGATTCAATTAACGCTGTTGGATTATAGCACTGTGAGTTTTTTAAATGTTGTTTCAATGTTGAAATTCAAAATACAATATTATATAACCTCATCAATCTTCGAACATGCTTTCGAACCTATTACAAAGAAGGCGAAGAGATTTAATTGATTAGGGTCACTCGTTCGTAATGTTGTTTAAGGGTTTGATTAGCGTAGTTTTGAGGTTATAGTGTTTGTTTACAAAGTTTAACCTGTGATATAAGAAACAATTTAACAATAATGGGTAAACATGAAGTGGGAACACCAAAATATATAGCAAATAAAATAAAAGCCAAAGGTTTGCAGAAGTTGCGATGGTATTGTCAAATGTGTCAAAAACAGTGCAGAGATGAAAACGGATTTAAATGCCACACAACTTCTGAATCTCACCAGCGTCAACTGCTTATATTCGCTGATAATGCTGATAAGTATATTGATGAATTTTCTAAGGAGTTTGAAGAGGGTTACATAGAATTATTAAGGAGGCAATTTGGTACAAAAAGAGTGCATGCAAACAGAGTGTATCAAGATTATATATCGGATAGAAATCACCTTCACATGAATTCCACCCAGTGGGAAACTCTGACCGATTTTGTAAAATGGCTAGGACGAGAAGGTAAGTGCGTAGTAGATGAAACAGAAAAAGGCTGGTTCATACAGTATATTGATAGAAATCCTGAAACGATTGCTTTACAAGAAGCAATGGCTAAAAAAGAAAAAATGGAAAAAGATGATAATGAGAGAATGATGGAATTATTAGAGAAACAAATAGCCAGAGGTAGAGAAAAAGGTAAGATAAATACCCCTGAAGCCACAGAATTGCAGAGAGATTCTGATAGTGAACGATTAAAATTCAACCTACCAGTTAAAAAATCTGAATCCAAACCAAACATTCAGCAAAATAATAAATTAAATGTACCATCAACAAGTCAAAGTAATAAAGATAATGCTAAGTTAGGTAAAACCACTGGGAAGAAAAAATTATCAGCCCTTGAAGAAATAATGTTAGAAGAAGAAGCAGCAAAGAAGAGAAAAAAGGAAGAATATGAAAAGAAATTGGTTGGTTGGTTGAGTGAAAACATTGTAGTGAAAGTTGTAGTAGAGAGTTTGGGTGATAAATATTATAATAAAAAAGGTTATATCAAGGAACTTGTTGGCAAGTATACTGCTGTTGTAATTATGTTAGACACAGGACACAAGTTAAAACTTGATCAGGAGCATCTTGAAACCGTTATACCTCAGATTGGTAAAGTTGTTAAAATTCTGAAAGGTCCTTACAGAAATTGTTTTGCTGTAATGAAAGATGTGGATTTTGATAAATTTTGTGCCTCAGTGTGTATAAGTGAAGGCACTCACAAAGGTGTTGTTCTTAACCAGGTACCATATGAAAATATTAGTAAACTTCATAGTAAATAGTTAAATTTAAGGTGAACTTGTCTGAATATAAATAATTTAAACTTGTAAGTGAACTTCTCTTTAATAAAAATATTTTATGTACAATTGTGGCGTAATTTATTATTTACAAAGACTATTTTGAATTTAATCCACACTGAACACTTTTAGTGAGATAATTGATATTAAGTTTTGTTATTTAACAAATATTTTGAATTTTAACACTTTTTTATAAAATAATTGTTGAAATGTTAGATGAAGAATTTACTTACAAGTTGTTGAGTTTTATTTATATAGTTATTAATATCTTTTATAATTATCTAGTATCGCCAGAGTAAAGTGTAGATCTGTTTTAAATTTGTATTTAAAGATTCGTCCTAAGATAATCTTGAGTAGCTTTTTAATCCAAGTTGCAAAATATAAATAAGGTTTTTTATATGCCTCCCATGCATAAATGAAGTTAAAAAAAATAAATTAAATTAAAACTTATAAAGAACATTTAAGTTCTAAGCAAGATGATTAACTCTGTGATCATGGGTTGATTGTCCCCTTTCTTTGTTTTTTTTAAGTACCTTAGGTTAGGTCTTGTAGGACTAGCTATCCTTACTTCATAAACACTGCTCTATATTTGGGGTTCATTAGAGTGGTGAATTACCAGTTTCCTGTGCTTACTGAACTTACCAAAAAATATTAACTATTTAATGATAGACAAAAGATAAACTATAGTATCACATATAACTGAGTAAAATTAGGTATCTCTTTGATCACAAAATTCCATCTCGTCCAAAAGCCAGTCATCATGATTTGCCGCTATTATTTCCAAACAGTTAATTAGTTTAGTCTACTTGACAAAAAATTCTTAGACTGGGTATAGTTGTTTTCATGTGTTATAATTCCAAAGTGTATTAGAAAGTTATCTGGATTGCTAAGGCATTTTGATGAAGTCATGTAAAGACATTAATTTTTGTCATATCTATCATGAGAGCAAGTCATAGTTGTACAGTTAAAGACAGTTAGCTTATGCTTCTCATGTACCTCCAACCCCATTCACATATTTCCTTCCCATAATATTTATTTTAATGATTTATGAGCAGTTTTTAATATTTTAATTGCATTCAACTTTACACAGACTTCTTATAATTAATTTGATGCATTTTATACTCATTTCAATTATAAAGATTGCTACAAAAAATCTTTTTGTATTTGACAGATAATAAATATTATATAGCATATTTTCTCAATAAAAATGTTTATGTAGTTTTTTTTTTTTTTAAGAGATAATCATGATTATTTTCACGTATGTGAAAACAGTATACATAATACGTTGTTTCAGACAGAATGGGCTAAATTTCATTTGTTTTTTTTTTTTTTTTTACATTATCTTCCTCTTACTTTATTTTATGGCTGTGATGCTTGTAACACAAAGTTTCTCTCAGATATTACATGTACTTTGAAGGGGTTTGTATCGCTAATTTAGCTAACTTTCTTCAATAAAAGAGAATATGTGAATATAAATTTAAAAAATACAGCTAAGAAAATTGAACTAAACACTACTCTAAGCAACAAAACTAAAAAGATTGGCTGTGACTGAAAATAATTACATTGACAATAATTTTAGAGTAAAGCAATATAGGTTGCATGCACAAGAATGAAAAACAGCTTGCAACATCAACTTGCTTCATTTCATTTTATATATTAACAGCAAGTGAAAACTTTTACTTACTGGTAAATATTACTTATAATGTAGATTAGTTTGATGAGATTAGTTACTATACATATATATATATATATGCCATTTACATATTACAATTACAGTAGTAGAATTCTTTCTAGTGTGTCAATTTATAGAGAAATTTGATTCTCAGTGTTTTACAAAAAAAAAAAAAAATTAGCAGAAATGCTTTTGTGTTTTACTAGTTTGTCAGTCAGAAATAATACTTAACAATTTTTTATCTATTTACTTCTCTTGGGTACATTATTAATTTAAATTGACTTTAGTTGGGGAATGCATCTTTTTACTGAAAATACATGGTGTTAATTTTTTCTTTTAACCAAGAATCATTACTCTTGCACTCTTATGCTTGCTACTTCATTTTGTTTAAGATACTCTGAAACATTTAATTCCACAATACAAAATGAAGATAGTTTGAAAAAGCTATGCAAAATTGTAATGTACCATGTAATAACTTTATTTCATATGTCATTATATGCTTTATATATTTTTGTTTTCAACTGATGTACGTGAAGTTTAGAACAGACAGGAAAAAGTAAATAAAATCCAGTTTATCTTTTATATTGTTAATTTTAATAGTAATTTTTTACAAATTTTAAAAATTAATAGCTAAAATCATTTTAACAATAAAGTTAAATTCTTTATAGAATCAAAATATCTGTTCTCAACTAAGAACATCACAATTAATATCCAAATATTAGAAAAAATATTTTAGCAGTTTAATATGATTTTTATAACTGCAATGTTATTAATTTAATGTTTAGAAAGAAAATACATCCTTTGCAATGTGATCCAGTTTTAGGGCTTTTGCACCTATCAACTTCACACTTATATTAATTGAGGTATCAGTGCTGGATAGCCAAACTATCACATGCATGCACTTTTCAATAATAAATGTTGAATCTACTTGAATGGTTCTTTTAGGTGTTGAAAATAAAGATGTCAGATTATACTTTTAGTTCCGTATTCGTCTTTTCAATATAGAAAAACTTAAAAACATCACCATTGTAAAAGTAAGTAAAATTTATCACACCAACATTAAACAATACTTTCTGATATTCAATTAAGATTTCAACAGTCATAAATTAATGCTAATATGGAATTAAACTAATAGAATTAAAATTATTTTTTTGCACAAATTATGCCTCTACATGTCATAATCAGATAATTCATTAATCTGCTCAACTAATAAATAAATTAAAAATGAGTTTGGAGTAAGAATTTATTTACAAACATTTATACATAATAATTTTTTTAAAAAAAGAAAAATAAGTTCTATATAAAGTTTGAAAATTAGAAGGTAAAATTATCACAAACATTGTTGCACAGAAAAAAGAACACTACAATGAAATATCTACTGAAAAAAAAGAAGAAAAGCTTAATATTATAAATAATAGAACAATACAATCTAAAATAATCTGTCAATTATTCTTATTTGACATATGAAATGAAATATAACCATACAAAAGCTAGTAAAGACTCAAAATATTAATTTTGATTATATCATAATTACTATTAATAATAAAATTGTAATTTAAGAAATTAAATTAAAATTATGAACTGAACACATCAAATTCCTGATTAACTAGAACAAAATGTCACTACTCACTTCTCAGATAACTAGCAATCACAGGTAAACTGTGTTATGTTGCAGGGCCCATGGTTTGAATTCATATAATAAAAATGTACCTTTTATGCAGTTACCTTGGATTTCTTTTCTAAACCAAAAATAATTACTTTTTATAATCTGCCACTGACATAATTTTGATTTTAAATTGTTAATGATCTTACTTATATATTTTTTACTGTGTAAGTTTATTTTTTACAGCATATTATTAATTTATAGCATGTTTGTCATTTTTTTTTAAGAAAAAAAAAATCTTTTGAGTGTTCCATTTTTTAGATATTCAGTTTTAGACCATAAAATAAAGATAGTATTGTGTATCGTATAGAGACATTTCATATTTTCTGCTGCTGAAACACAGCATTAGTGAAGGAATTTTTTTTTTTTAAATAAATGCTATAGGACAGATGTGATTCCAATACATTATCTGCTTCAGCTTAGGCAAACAAGTTAGGAGAAAAATCATAAAGTTTTTATAAATAAATGTTTATTATTACATAAATTGCACACTTCTGCAGTAGCCGATACCAAACAGAAACAATTATTATCAATTAATAATATATAATTTACCATGTATAAAATATTTATGAGTATACAGTTTACCTTATATAAAATATCTAAATAAATTAGCTCCTGGAAGTTTCCCAATTTTACTTGCAATAACTGAACATTGAAGGAAATTAATCCCAAGCCTGCTCAGTTTCTGTCAGGTAGTGCTATTTTGTATATATATGTTAAATCAGTACATATGATAATTTGATTACATTTATTAGTACCAGTTTACAAAGTTTATAAATTCATACCGTGTATTTAAATCAGCTTTTACATGAACCTTATTAAATTAAGGCTTTTAAAATGCTTCATAACTATTAAACATTCTACAGGTTTACAAGTGGCATAGATGTTTAAATCTTGACAGTTTAAGATATAAAAGGAATGCCACACAGCCAGAAAGTGATGAAAAAAAAGCCTATCCATAAATTGTATGTCATGGTTAGAATCGGAAATGCAGTCGTAACAAAAAAAAATCATAATTCTAAACAGAAAGTATATCGTATTGCTACCACATTTATCTGTTGGTTTTCAAATCAGTGGTATGCTATATGTTGTGAGCTTCAAAATATAATTAATAAAAATCAAATTTATTCTCTAGATCATTATGTGTAGGTAACAAAATTGGATTTACAGTTACAATTTAAAGGTAAAGCAATGGCCATAATTGTTGAAGAACTAAAGGTGGGGAAAATCAAGTACTTGATTATAGTTTTTTTTCAGTACTACAGGCATAATTTCTTCCTGGTAATTTACTCTTCTTGGTGATGTGTTGAATTTTAATTTTTGTATTAATTTTTTGAGTGATAAAAATTCAGACTTGTGAAAAATCTGGTAATAAATAATGATATGTCTGCTTATACATATCAAAATAAACAGACTTTACTTTCACAAAATGAAACAGTTTTAGTTAAACAGAAAACTTTATCAAGTGGTTCTCCTAACTCTCCTGGTTCTTCCGTTCTAGACCCTGTTATCTGCCATGTTTCTTAAAATGAGATAAAAGTTGAAAGCATTTGCTTTTACATAACTCAAAACAACCAAGCACAAACATAGATACAAGCGTAAACAAGTACCGGATGATCTGTGGTAATGGGATCATTGTACAGGTTATAAAGGAAATAAATTTAATAAAGATGGTTATTATTTTTAAATAAGATAAAAGCTTCTATCTTGAGTCTTTTTGATACCAGCAAAAATGTATTTAATAAAAGTACAGTACATAATATACAACTGTTGAGTCCAAAACATTGATTCTTTATGTTAAACAAAATGATTGTAAATGAATGATTATCGATATCAAATAATTCATTGATGTAAGATGGTTAAGAGAAAAAAGAACAAATAAATTTAAGCAAGTTTTAAATTATCAGGATAGGTAAAATAGACAACTTAAGAAAAAGTGTATAAAGTAAAATGAATTTTTTTTTTTGTTATAATTTTAAGATATCAATGAAAAGGGTTTTAATCTAATATTTTACAAATTTCAGCTGCAATTTCGGTAATTTAACCAAAGAACCTCACAAAAGTGAGTATTAAAAAATTACTTTCATGGTCAAAATCCATTATATACCCCACAATGCTTAAAAAGTTTTCCATAAACATTTACTGTTAAGGGACAATAGCAAAAGACTTTAAATGACTAAAACAAACAGTTTTGGTTAGTTTTTGTATAGGTACATTATAAAAATTGTACCAAAATACATATATACAATATTAAAACTATTCAGATAGCCAATACCAGCTATATCCTGAAGGATTGTCTCAGATGGGTTTGCTCCTGCTGGAAGTCATTTATGCCACATAAATTCACACAGCTAAGTATCCAGCAAATGTTGACTATGTTTAACTGTTTGGTGTCTATTATCTTGTTAGTTGTTTTGAATCCATTGTAGAATTTCTATTGATCAGACATGATTAGTGATCCAGTTGCAATATTTTCAATTATTATAGACATAAGTGAAGCAGAAGATCTGCTTTCAACAGTGTATAAGAAACACTCTTTGGTTTTCTGACAAACTTCTCCAAATATTCATTGTTGTTTTGGTACTTAACCAACATTGTAGTTGTGTTTAGTAAATGCAGATTCATCAATCTCAACAGTTAGACTAGGACTATCTAATTTGTAATTTTGCAGTACATACCTCTTGTAAATAGTTATTCCAATCTATAACTAACTATGTTGTAGTTAATACCCAATTCATGTTCACAGAACTCTTGATACGTAAGCTTGTGGCTCCAACAATAAATAAACATTTATCATATCCGAACCTTGAATGGTACAGCCAAGTTTTAAAATGCAGTTGAAGATCCTGTCGGCACAAATTTTTTCACAACACCATCTTTCATCGTTGTCAGTTACATTAAGAGTCATTAATGACCAACATCATACTGTTTTTTATTAGATAAAATACTTACTCTTTGGAAAAACTCAACCCACCACCACCTTTCTTTAGATTTGCACAAATTGTACAGTTCAAAAATATTGGTAGTAAAATCCATGGTTAACACAACAAGCACTAAGACAGATCTGAGTATTAGGCTTAAGATTAAATTGTTATCATTACTAAGTTTGACCAGTTACAACGTGGGGTGATGCGTAGACCTACTGTATATAGCTTTAAATGACCAACCAAAATAGTTTTAAATGTTTACGCTAAAATCAGTTATTAGAAAAGTAACTAATTAAAAAAAAAAAACATTATTTACCAAAGTATCTAGTCTATAGAAAAATGTTTAATTACTGTGTACATATATTGGATTTTGACACTTTTCTATTAATACAAAATCTGTAAATGAAAGTAATTAATATATTATTAATTTTTTAATATAATTGCAAAGCTCATTTTTTAATTCTTGCAAAAATTTATTAAAAAAAAAAATCTCTTAAAAGCATACGGAACAAAACAGAATTTTAATTACACATTTATAAAATACTGATAGCCTTACATTAGTATTTTTGTTTTCAACAGTGGATTTTCATCTCACACTCATATTTTAAACATTAATTGAAAAATCTACAAATGTTTAAAAAAAAAAAAATCAGTTTAAATTAAAAAAAAAAAAAAATAAAACATTACATTAAGAATTTTATTTGGATGAGAAAATTAGTCGACATAATAATTTTAAATTGTATAAAAATTAAAATATAATTTGTTAACAGATTAATAAAGAATATGTAAAGAGAAAAAGATTATTGTAATAAACTTTTGTCTAAAAAAAAAAAAAAAACTCCTGACATTCCTTTAATTTACAATTATCCATCCAATTGGTTTTTCATTACCAACCAATAACTAAGAAAAATAGTTAGAAAAATTAAAAGATATAGAATACTTGAAATTAAGTACCTGCTTAAAGTACGGTGTCAAAAAATTAAACCAAAAGTAAATAAACATTTGATGACTATTTTTCTATCTCTTTTGCATATACAATCTTTTGAAAAAGTCAAAGAGTTCTTTCATCTCCATCCATTTCAATGGATTTACTGATAGTAAATGCATAGTTCTTTAATTGTTCTAAAACTGTAGCCGAAAACTACAGAAACACAATGAACCAGTTACTTTCTGTAATGGCTGAAGAAGGAATTTGCAATATATCATACGGGATTTATGTTAAAATTTCTGAATCAAAAATGTAATTAAAAAAAAAAATTATAGTACTGGTCTTATATCAGACCCATATAATTAAGCTTAAATTAGCAGCAATGTTCTAATTTTTATAGATTAATTTATTGAAAGACAAATAATTAAAAATAATCTATTATAACCTTTTTTTAATTTGAGGATAGTATCAATTTCAGTACAATGGGTGAATATTCAAACATCAACATCTTGCCAAGATGGTTTCTACATATCTATTTTAATATCGTTCTTCTAAAAAGTGAATAAGCTTGCATTTTCTAGATTAAATAACACATTCTGAACCAAACATTTTGAAACAGTATCTTCAATTTTCCACCAATAAAAAAAAGAGGTTTTATAACAAACATCATATTTTGTCCTGTTTCATCATTATTTACTACTCTTTTTGAATAAAATAATTATAATTACAATGCTAATTATTAAATTGTAGATTGTAAAAAATTATGCTACTAAATTTACAAATCTAAAAAAATTAAATAACATTGGTTTGCAAAGTTACAAAAGTTTGACTTGCACACTTTCCAGAATAAATTTTTTATGCATATTCAGTGATTTAATGAGTAAAATCATTACTACTAAATTTAGATGGCAGATCTGTTTTTCTCCAAAAAGCCCTTCAGATGAAATTCTGTTTATTTGCCAGAAATTAATACCTCTAAAAGATTATCCATTTAAATGATATAAAATAACATTTGATGATTTAATAATAGTTATGTGTGGTATAAGAGAATTCAAATAAAAATAAGTAGTAAAATATTTTAATTATTGCTCACTTATAAAAATAAATATAAAAATGATAGTAAAATATAGAAATGATTGGTAAATACTTTTCACATTTAATATAATTCCATGTAAAGGCCAAATGTCAAGACACTATGATTCTCCACTATTTCCTTTTAATGCAATACAAAATATAAGTGTATAAATACACCTAAAAACCATACATATACACATATAAATATATACACCAACACATTAAAAACATACGACACAATTACAAACTGCAGGATTTTATAAAAATACAATTTCAATTCAAATTAATAACATCAAATTTGGAAAAAAATTTGTCTTAAATACATACAATAAAAATAGATTTTAAATAAAAAAAAAAAAAACTGAGATCAAAAGTTTCAGTAAGATTAACATAAATAAAAGTACAGTGTGTACTAAAATGTAATTAAAAAATTTACTAGTTCTTTTGGATGTACAGAACACCATCTTAGTAGTTTATAATCTGTACTTTTGACACTAGATTTCTCTTTTATGAAAAATCATTACACAGTTCATTGAACACTAACCTTCTACTACATGTGACAAAAGCATAGGCGTGCTACTGTGGGTTTTGGATAAAGATTCATCTTTATAAGATTAACATCACTTATCTCTCTCAAAATAATGATGTATATCTTAAATAATTAAACTTATTTAAATTTTTCTCTCATACAAAGGATAATAAGTGAAATAGAGATTCCATGTAAATATATATATATATTGTATTAACACCAGGTTCAATAAAAAAAAAATAAAAAAAATTTTTAAATATTATTGCAATCTTGGCAGTCTATATTTTGAGCTAAGTTTATTTATGCAATAGCAATTACTTTAACAATAAAGCAATTTTTATCTTAAAATAGCTATCCTACAACAAAGTTGGTTTTGTATAGTTGCACAAATCATCTTTTAGTAGTTATTAAAGCTGGAGGGGGAAATTCATGATTACTTCTTTTTTTTTTAGCATTACAGGAGTGAAAACATACTTGTTTATTTATTTTCTGTCTAGCAACTATAATTATAGCTACCTATTTCATTTTATTTATTTATAAGAAATGAAATTTGTAGTATGAAAAAATCCCTAATCTGATCAGAATTTCAAATTCAAAATTTTCTGGATGAAGATAGAGATGTTACCATCCTTGTAACAAATGTATTATAGGGCTATAACTATTATTCTATTGATATTATTAATTATATTGAACATTAAAAAGTAATTAATTTTTGTTTACAACTGTCAGCTTGCCTATGTAAAAATATATATGAAAAATTTGTAATTTCTTGACTAAAATTATTTTTTTTTATCCGAATCTCTGTTAAAATTTATATATTTATAATTAGTATTTCATTTAAATGTAAAAAAAAAAATTAAATCTATATAGAGCAGATGAAAGATTCTTTTTTATAATGCTGAAGAACATAATGTGGTTAACTGTAGTTCTTTCTTTATTTAAGAAGATAAACAATGCAGGGGTTAGAATCATTGATAAATTATTACAATTGGGACAGATATACTAAAATTAAAATATAGTTTAATATATTACATTTACTAAAAAGTAAATTGCACCAATCCCATTTTACGAGTAAAGGACTGAGGCAGAGTAATCAAATCAGTTAATTTCAAAATAGATATTCTTTGTATAAATATGAATGCATTTAACTATTGGTACAATTAATTTTTGTCATTTTACTTTTCTGCCTAGTGGTTTAGAGGGAAAGTATTGCAATCAGTCCAATTTGGACATATGCAATTTTCACCAGATCTTTACATTTTGACACCAATGAACCAAAAAACAGGATGGAAATTTTTATATGTGTTCAGTGTTTCACTCCTTATATCTCCAAAACTAGTGGACCGATTTTGACCAAAATTGGCTAGAATTTTTGTATACATGAAGCGTCATTAAATTTTCAACTTATAAAAAATATTTCCACTGTCCAAATCACACCTTCAGCACCAAAAAAATTCTCTAAATAAACTAGTGGATAAGTGTGAATAGTGTGTCATTAGTAGTACCCCCTATCATCACAAGCAGCACTGATGTACAGCTGCCGTAATTGCTTTGTTGTAACGGCACAGGTGAGTAGTAGAATTAAATAGTGAACAATATTCAAAGGGTAAAAAATTATTTAAATGGCCACTAGCATCACCACACCTACTTCAATGAAATATACTATGTACATGTGATTTAATTATAATCATTGAATTAAATAAACATAAAATGTTATATTTAAGTAAAATGATAAATATTTTAAATTAAGTTATGCAAGCTAAGTATCAGAAAAAAACCGAATGGCGGTAAAGTCCTATAATTGTGTTGTCAGCTTTTTTTAATCTGTTATAGTAAGGAAGAAGAAAAATTATTCAACACTTATAGAGGCCACTTTCTGGGAGAAAATTTCTCCTTTTTTAATTTAAATGTTTCATTAGTTTAGTATAGTTTACTTAGAAAAAAATCAAAATTTTTGTGTGTTAATTTTTGGGGAAAATACTTTTAAATTTAAGACTTTTAAAATTTTATTTTATATTTTTACCATAAGTTTAAAAGTATACATATATATTTGAAAATTAAACTTAAGTGTTGTTCCCTTAGATAAGATGGTATAAAAGATTTATGATACACTTAGTTATTATTTTTTATTTTAAATTTTACATAGTGAATAAATGAAAACTATAGTTTTAATTCCCAGTATAATCAGCCTCATTAAACTACAGTGAAGTAGATTATGTACATGATGCATTGTACGGTCTAGTGTATTTAATACTGGTTGTAAAAGCAACTGCCTATTCAATCAAACCCATACTTGTTAATATAACTTAGTCTATGCCAAACAATAAGTTTAGTCTCTCTCTTTATCTGTTTAGCCTCCAGAACTACCGTTAGGTATTACTTCAGAGGATGATGTGAATGAAGTGTAGTCTTGTACAATCTCAGGTCAACCACTCCTGAGAAGTGTGGGTAATTGAAACCCAACCACCAAAGAACACCGGTATCCACAATATAGTATTAAAATCCTTATAAAAATTTTTACCCTTACTAGGATTTGAACCTTAGAACTCTCGACTTCGAAATCAGCTGATTTGCAATGTCGCATTAGCTACTAGACCGGGGGGGCTAATAATAATAATAATTTTAGTCTATGCCAAACAATAATCTGTTACACATTTCAAACTAACCATCCACTCAAGAATGCTTAATATATGCTATTATATACATATGTATATATATATATATATATATACATATATAAATATGATTTACTAAAACTTAACAAAAGTTTTTGTAATATTTTTGCGATATTAATGTATATGAAAATAGTGGAAATATTTACACAAGTTTTGGGCTTGCTGCTCACTAGGAGATCAGTTGTCAAAGAGAGTTAGAAAATCAAAAGTGAGAGA
The DNA here is from genome assembly GCA_010016005.3 of Zanna intricata. Classification (NCBI taxonomy): domain Eukaryota; kingdom Metazoa; phylum Arthropoda; class Insecta; order Hemiptera; family Fulgoridae; genus Zanna; species Zanna intricata. The sequence goes on from JAAAKQ030056670.1 coordinate 14,122, forward strand.
CCACAGCATGAGACCAAATCAACAACTCAGAATTTGTCGGTTTTGCATAAACAGTCAACAGAATAGACACTGTAAAAGTTGATAAATTTATTAATAAAAACAAAAATACTTGGTACATCCTTTATTGAAAAAACATAAAAATAATTACTTTTTTAAATATTTACATATTTTTTTAACAAGACAATATGAAGATACATTTCTTAATTTTGTAAAAAATCTGCAAAATCGTTTAATGATTTGCATACAATCTCAAATCCCCTAGTACAATGAAATCATCAGTAGGTGGTAGTGATAGAAATTTTATCTCTTCCATTTCTCCTGAAGAAAATAAGCAATGCAACCAGCTGGCCACCCAGTTATCTTTATTGCCATGATCAAGTACAGATATTAAATTTGAGTTAAGTGATTGCTGTCAACTAACTGCCTAATGTGAAACAAGCCTTAAATTAGTAATTAAAAAAATTACTCCTAATACCAAATTTTTTTTTAGGTGATATTTTATGAATATCATGCCTATTAAAATGATGCGATTTATGATTATCAGTAGTAAATATTTTGTAAAAATCCATTGTTTTATAATTTATTTCAATCAAAATGTTGACAGCTTGCAGCACTGCATACTGCTTAATTCCCTGATGTTACTATGTGATAAATCATATGCTGGGTAAACAATTTTTATTTATAAAAAGTAAAATATCATAAAGCAGTATAAGCTCAAAAATAATAAAATAAATCCACTTTTGAGTTGGCTTTGATGAATTTAGGGCTGGAATTATGAATTAAAACAAATTTTTATATTTGTAAATGATTTTGTATAAAATTTTTTTTTTTCTTAAAGTACATATACATTTAGTTCTACATGAGTTAACAAGTATATAATATGTATAATCCAACATGTTTTGTTGAATTTCATAATAAGTACAACCAAAAGTATGATAAAACAGACTAAAAATATAATATTGACAATAACTGTATTGACAATTTTGTATCTAATAAAACTGGTACTTATAAGAGTAAGAGGTGGGCCTAGAGTGTTAATGAAATAGTTGTGTCTATTAAAAAAAAAATTTAATTACATTTTCAGTTTAAATTCTTAAGACAGACTTTAAAATAAGTATTATTTAATATCTGAATGCATTTTCAAAGATCTTTGTGAGTATTACTTTGTTATATTAATTGCAAAAAATTATTATAATTATTATTTTCCAAGCCTCAATATATCCAAGACTAAAATATGTAGATGGCCTGATCCTGAGAAAAGTTAAGTCTTTTTTAAAGTTCAATTGGCCTTTTTAAAATCATTAACCACAAATAATTCATAAGTTTTTTACCCCATTCTGATGTCTACTTATGGAAAAATTAATCAAAATAACAACAAATATTTTTAAAATCCATTTGAGGTTATTACCTCATACAATGTTTCTAGTTTGAGTTTTAAATTATGTTATTACTATTTTATAGTTCTGCTTGTTCACGATTTAACTTCGATAAATAAGAAATTCTAAATTTTGTTTTAAAAATGATTGAAATTTTATAGTGTTTAATTTATTTTTTTTGCCTGAATATATTGACATATACCAAACATTTTCAAAAATAGCTGATTTTCATGACACCCAACTATAAATCTGGATAATCAAGATTTATTTGAATCTGATATCAAGAAAACTTTTTTCAAAAATAAAATATTTATTTTAAAAGTATATTTTTGTGTTCTTTAAAACCACGAATTCTTAGCATTTCATTATATTATTTATATAAAAACTAGAATATACTGATACTGTCACAATTTTTGTAATATTTTTAATATATTTTCAAGACTATACAACTTTATTTCTAAGTAAAATAATTAATTATTTTCTTAAACTCAAATCATATGAAACTTATTT
>JAAAKQ030056692.1:0-16006 GCA_010016005.3 Zanna intricata
TGAATTGTAGCGTGTGTGAAAAATGCCATGCCTGACCGGGATTCGAACCCGGGACCTCCAGATGAAAGGCCGAGACAAATTTACAAGCCTGGTAACTGATTGTTTTACTGCAAACTAACCTTTTCAAGTATAATATGTACTTAATAATAAAAATTGATCCTACTTAATTTACGGACTTTTTATAATGATTTATATCTAATTTTTTGATTAATAAATGAATCCGGAATATTAATCGATATAATCTTTTTATGTAATCGATATTAAATATATTTTGAAATCGCTTAAAAATGGAATATAATAAAAAAAAAATTTCTATAAACAGAAAAGTTGTGCGCTTCCAGACATGAGATAAAAATCACACTCAAAAATTGTTTAGCAATTCTTCAAATAATAACCATCCCATACCAAGATTAATAAAGTAAGTGAGGAGTTAAATGCTCTATTTTACAGCCTTTTTTTCTGAGTCAAACTTACAGATGCATTACTGCTTGGTAGTAAAACAATTTTTAATGGAAATACCAAATAAAAAAAAAAATTACGTTTTTATTTTCCTAGACGTTATCTGGATAGAAACTTTTCCTTCAAGTTTAACTTTGAGTTTACCTGTGACATGAATAGCAAGGCTGTTTGTAACTCCTCTAGGTGTGTTACAAGTAAAAACACCAGAGTCTTGAGGTTTTGTATAATATATAGATAAACGATATTTCCAATCCCTTTCTTCTGCTGCTATTGCCCATCCTGAAACAAATAATAAGGAATTATTAAAAATATTAAAATGAATATTCAAGATTATTAAACTGTAATAAATGATTTTTAATGAAATGATTAATTTTATCACATATGAATTAAAGCTTGTTCTTGTGAATACAGAATCTTAATCCTCTAGGAATTCTGGATGAAAAATTTTGACGCTACCATTCCGCGAAAGAAGTTAGCGGATCGGTTATGTTATGAATTACTAAATAATATAGATTAGTTGTTGATATTTATAATTAATCCCAATAATATTTATGAAGAGTTAATTTTGTTCCATAGGTTTTTAAATCTTGGTAAATAGGTTACAGAGAATTATAATTCTGTTTTAAAATTCGGTCACTGATATTGGAGATAGCCACGAGTAAACCTCTCGTTTTACTTATAAATAAATATAAATTTAAAATTTATTTAGAACTCTTCAAGTTTTACCTAACCATATAGTGGAAGGGGGGATTTGTTCTTTGCCTCTGGAAAAAAATGCCAACTACGGAATTAAAATTGTTATCTGTATTTTCCCGGTGCTCTCGTAAACTGTAAAAAACAGCCTATTTGCATACAAAACTATAATACTCATAGAGCGTTGAATTGTCTGTATCTATAGCTCAAAAAATTAGATGTTGTTAGGAAGGAAGAGACATGACAAAGGCCTTGAAAATCTGGTATTGGATCAATCCTTTTTGAATATTATGGGCTGGGAGGTTAATAAATGAAGTCCTTAGGAGAAAAGAAGCAAACGGCACATTTATAGAGATTATAACAAAGACGGACATTCAGCTGGTCAGTTCTTCTTGCGTCATTCATACTGGTGCACCTTATGCTAATCGGCCTAATTTTTGATAACAGCTATTAGGCCAATTAAAAAAGGGGGTTGTCTCCATTGATTCCCCCCCCCCTCGGGAACGGTAAAGATAAAGATAAGAAAAGGACAAGGAACGATGATCCTGATCTAATTCATTGAATGATATCCGTATTACCAGTCAAACGGGTGTGGCTAGGGATAGGAAACTCTTAAAGGATTTATCGTTCCATGGGAACCAACCCTCAGAATGAGCAAATACAGTAGAAAATACAATAAAGTAGTTCCTCTATTTTATGTGATGTGTAGAGAAATAATTAGGGGAAGTTTAACCTGATTACTATCAGTATTAGCGGGTGCTTTATATTTTTACTATCACTGTTTTAAAATAAAAAAGAAGTGGAATTAGTAACATATATTTTGAACATACCATACTCCAAACATTATTTTATTACAATACTATACATAATTTTAAAAAATTGGTTCGAAAATTTAATTCTTATTATTATTATTTTAATTAAATTACTTAAATCAATTTAAGTTAATTAACACATGAAAAATAATAAATGTAAAATTAAATTCCAAAAAAAAAAAAACATTTATCTTTGGTATTTTACAGAGCTGAATTTATTCTGCAGTATTCCAGAATAATCTCTTGGCAATAAAAACAGTTTTATGTATAAATTTGCAAAAAAATATCAAAGTATGGTTTTCTTGGCCATCTATCTTATTTTTATAGCAAAAGTTTTATATAATATGTGTTCATTTCGCTCCCGAATATAAGTCTGTATTACAGAAGAAAATTGTGAAAATATATTTTTTCTACTTGATCCTACATATTACTTCACTTATTTAGCAACGGAAAAAAAAAACGGAAATTTGTTTAATGGGGAATTAAATAATGTCTTTTTGTAAAATCTATATTCTAATAGTGAATGTTTTTAAATATCAAAGTATTAAAAAATCTGTTAGATGTAAACAATTTATTACATTTTTTTTTATTAATCTCAATGAAAATTAAATTTTAAAAATTTTTAAAGGTTTTAGTATAACCATTTAAAAAGTATCGGAAAAGGTACATATAAAATGAAAAAAAAAAATTATCTCATAATAAATATTTTTATTACTCTGAAAAAACCATTAAGAATTAGTAAGATAAACCTTGAAAATTATTTTTAGTTTCGTAATGTGTACATTTCAATCCATTTAATTAGTGAAAAATAAGCAATCGTTGTACAGCCCAGTGAAATGAAAATGATATGTATAATTAAGTGTAGTCTTAAAAAGCTCACGACTATTCAAAAAGTATTAAATTTTATTATTAAAAATTTCGAAAAGAATAGTTCAATATTTCAAATATTCGTTTTTTTTTTAATCTGATCAAAGTTAATTTTTCTTTTAAATCTGTACTTAAGAATAAAGATTTTTTTTTCTTTTTTCTGTTCGGCCTCCGGAACCACAGTAAAAGTATTACTTCAGACGATGAATGAGAATGATATGTATGAATGCGAATGAAGTGTAGTATTTTACAGTGTTAGGTCAACTGTTCCTTTCGCCCATCGGGCTGTTCTAGTAGTTAACCCGACATCGCAAATCAGCTGTTTTTGAAGTCGAGAGTTCTAAGGTTCAAGTCCTAGTAAAGATAAAAATTTTTATATGGATTTGAATACTAGATCGTGGTTGGTGGTTGGGTTTCAATTAACCACACTTCTCAGGAGCCGACCTGAGATTGTACAAGACTACACTTCATTCACATTCATATATATCATCCTTATTTATCCTCTGAAGTAATACTTTACAGTAGTTCCGGAGGCTAAACAAAAAAAGAGAGGTCAACTGTTCCTGAGATGTGTGGTTAATTGAACCCAAACCACTAAAATACACTACTACTATGTCTAATACTCAAAATTTGTACAAAATTGACGACAGACTTCTAGAACTTTTCCACCAAGCAGCTATTTTCTGATGCATGGCTTAACACATAATGCAAAATATTTATCATTTTATTTAAATATAATCTTGTTTATTTATTTAATCCAATGATTCTACCTAAAGCACGCGCACACCGTATTTCATTGGCGCGGGTGTTGAGGTATTAGCAGTCACTTAAGATATTTTTTTACACTTGAAATATTATTCAATTATCTAATTCTATCGCTCACCTGAGATGATACAACATGACTTCAACAAAAGATGACTTCAACAACTGTATGTCAATGCTACACTATCGCTGCTTGTGGTGAGAGGGGGTACTAATGACATACACTTAGCCACTAGTTTATTTAAAGCCTTTTTTAGGATGGAGGTTTCGCAAAAGTTTTTTACTTTTTTATAATTTTTTAATTAACAAATGTGTAAAATAACCTCTGAAAATATAAATATAAAACCTTAATTAGGCAAAATCTTGAGATACTGAGAGTGACCTTGATCTACAGTCTCACTGCCTTGAATTTTTAAATTAGTTTGTTATATACAATAGATGTTGTTTGTTAATAATAAAAAAAAGAATCTCCAACATTTAAAATTTTTATGATATTTTTTTTTTTTTTAAACACCGCCGGGGCATTTAGACCCACCGTTAGGCATAACTCAGTCGCCACGGAGTGTCATGGCAGCAGATTACCCTGCCCCCTTCCTGTCTTGGGGTCCCTTAAGAACTCCCCCATCGGGGTCTCCCCTGATTCTTCAAGGCACCCGATTCTCCGCTTGTGGAGAACCGAAATGTCCCTCCTCAGAGGAGCTACCTATCCCTACCGAGAGTCGGATGCGCGTTGCACACACCCGGCTCTTCTCCCCCGTGCGCGACCCTCTGAACCCTCGAGGGGCCCCCATGCGTCCTCGGAAGTACTCCGATCCAGGGCACTCTTGCGTGTGCCCTGGGGTAGGGTATCCTCAGCAATTGGGCTGCCTCCCTGGCTACACATCTCGTTTTTATTCTAATTTATTTATTATTAAAATTTTTATGATAAGTCTGTTTTATTTTTACTCCGATAACTTAATACTTTTATGTATTTTTTTAATTTTCTTGATCCTTCTGAAATAAACAATTTTTATAGGAATATTATTTTAAATATTCGAATTTTTATCATTAATAAAAGACTCTTTCACATACAAGAAATCACATTCTTTCACAAGAATATCAGATACAGTTTCACATGAAACAAAGACGTAAGCATAACATTACTCTAAAATGAAATTTCTAGACGATTGTCTTTTATTTCTATTTATTAAATACCAACTCTATTTACAATCCTGTTAAATACAAATATAGAAATTAAAAAGAGGAGCAGAACAAAATTAAGGAAAAAACAATACCTAACAATATTTCTTCTAACAAACAAAATTATTTTTTTACTAATTTTTGAAATTAAAGAATAAGTAAAAAATTAATGATGGCGATTAATAAATATAACGGATTATGATAATAATTATATATGAATAAAATTACAAGAATGTATCGGACAATAATTATGGGAAAATAAAGAGAAATGTATAAAAAGATTTGATGATTTTTCAATTTGTTTTTGTATACGTTTTGCTGCTATCATTGCGATTTTTTTTAATTTCTTTTACAATTAAATATTTAGATAGATTATCGTTTGTAGAGAACAAAAAGGTGTTTATGAGTATTCTTAAAATTTTTGATTCAAGTTGTAATATTTGAGTTAACCACTTATCCCCAAAATCTATATTTCGATTTGAACTTCAGTCTGGCTTAGTACATCAGTAACAAGTGAGTAGTTTGTTCTTCGATGATAAATGACACGCTATCATATAACCGATACCTTTTATTCAAAAAGAGATCAAATTCCGGTCAGATATAAAATTTTTTCACACGTTACTAAATTCATTTCTCATCCATCATAAAAAAATAAGGGAAATGGTTTTTTTGTTTTATTGTGTGAATAAATAATTAATGCGATCTTTTTGTCTTTAGTTTAATTTATCTTTTCATTTCAAAATTAAGTTGTAGATATGTATTGTTCATTTAAATTAGCAATCATAATTGAATCCTAAGTTCTGAACGTCTTCAAATTAATGACATAGTATCAATCTAAAAGACCTTTATCATTCTAAACTGATCTAAATTATAGTATATGCTTTTCAGAATATTTAGTTAGTAAAACTAAAATATTTTGGAAAATCATAGTTATTTAATTTTCAGTTTTTTTTTTACAAATCTTGAATTTTGTTGTAAATCATGGAGATGGATTCACCTCTAAATAAACAAAAGGTGTTCATTTAATCTTTGTTTTTTATTGTGTTAAAATATTATTAGCCGTTTCATCACGTAGGAATAAAATTTTAATTATTTACCCGGCTACACAACTATTATTGCTGAAGTAGCATAAAAAACTATAAAAAAGGAAATTATAGTAATCGGCCAAAAATTTTTATATTGACTTTTTTCAAATTTCAAAGTTGTTAGACAGCTTTAGTCCAAAAAAAAAAATATAGAAAAAATGTTCAAAAGATTTAAATATAAACTATTTGAATATGTATCTATGTTTGGCTGTATTTTTGTTAATATCTCTGAAGTGGATAATGTAAGTTTTTTTTTAAATGCTTCAAAAATTCAATATATGGGGTAATATGACATTAAATTTTGGTCAAAATTGAAAGAAAGTGAGGGATAGTTTACGCTATTTAAAAATATTTAATTTTAAATAAAACTGTTGTCGAAAATTGAGCTTTAAAATTACAGTACTTAAATTTTTTTAAATTCCAAAGTTTTAGATTAATCAGATTTAGAGATACGGGAATATTAAAGATTATTTCTACACAGTTATCCCCTCATATCTCGAAAACCCGATGACTAATAAAGTTGAATTTCGAATGATTTTCGATCCATCCACCCCCACAGGGGGATACCGTACTAATATTTTTTATTAGTAAACAATATATTTTTTTTATCGCTGTTGAATATTCCATTCCACGTATTTAGCATATTTAGTAAATAATTACTCAAATAGATAAACTTTTAAGCATCCCTCCCCCTAGAAAAAAAAACAAAAAAACAGGGCAGCTGAATGAGACCCGTATTTAACAATTTGAGCGCCATGCGTATCAATCTGATACATTTTTAGTATGGCCCCATATGGGGCATGTATAACTTTTATATGCAGTTAATGGTCTTGTTTGTTGTTCTTGTATAGCCTTGATACGCATCCTACGTTTTATTACAATGTATAGTCTAACTCTAGTGACCTCCCCTACTGTAACACTGCATTTTTGGGCACTTACATTTTTTTCTCACTAGGTTACAGCACAGCCTCACAAACATAACATCACTGATTAAACTGTATCTGAGACTATTACACCTGTTGTAAAATATGTTTATAAATAGATATTGTGTGGCTTTAGTAGATTTCTTGTACATTGTGTTTGCTATGGCTCGTGATCGGAGATATTATACAGATGAAGAATTACAGAGAATTCAAGAGGATGAAATAGACTTTTTCAAGTGGTGGTAAGTTAACTTTTTTATTTTATTACTTTTTATACGAAACATTACTTATGTTATAACTATTACATTAGTATGTTATAAAACATTACTTATATAAAAATTATATAATATAAAAACTTATTATATAAAAATGTTTGTTTATAAGGTTATAGTAGTAGGTTTCATTTTCATTTTTACAGAGGATGAATTCGAGGTACAAGACGATACATCAGACGATGGTGAACAACCAGATACGAGTACTGGAGATGGGATTCAAACGGAACGGTCAAACTCTACAGGTAATCTCTCAGATTTTCATTGTGATAAAAAGAATGATTTTTCTATACAGAGCCAGAATTTGTTAGAAAATACCAATAGAAATTCAGTTGATTTCTTCAATTTATTTATAGATAAAGACATTTTGGAAATTATTGTTGCAAATACAAATATGTATGCAAATCAGTACATCATTAAAAGAATAACAACAGAGGAGGTAACCCCCGGCAGTAGATTAAACGCTTGGTATTTTACAACTGACTATGAAATTCGTTTATTTTTAGCCTTGCTTATCTGTATGGGGTTAGACAAAAAACCCTCTTTGAAAGACTATCAGTCAAATAATATGTTATATGAAAATGAGGTCAGTAGATACATGATTATGAACAGATTTGCATTGCTCTTGAAATTTATACATTTTTCTGACAATGAACAATACCCACCCGGCAGACTACATAGAATTGAACATTTACTAACTGTTCTAAACGAGAAGTTCAAGAAGATGTATGAGCCAGGTGAAAGTGACCACTGATGAATCGATGATTCCGATCAGGGGTCGTCTAAAATTTCGTCAATATATACCCAGCAAGTGCCATAGATATGGCATAAAAGTTTTCAAACTTTGTTTAGTCAGTGGTAATACATTGTGCACCAAAGTTTATGCTGGAAAAGAAAACTATGAGCCACCTGGTGAATAGACAAAAATGACAAAAGTCGTGTTAGAACTTATGGCACCATTATTGAATGAGGGAAAAACGTTGTACACTGACAATTTTTACAGTAGTATTCAGTTGGCTGAAAACCTCTAGAAAAGAAAACCCATTTAGTGGGAACTCTCAGGGTTAACAGAAAGAGAAATCCACCTGTCATCACAAAAGCAAAATTGAAAAGAGGTGAAATGAAAAACAAAACAGTGTAGGAACATCATACAAACAACAGCAAGTTCCTCATTCTACAGCATCTAAGTAAATTCCAAGGCAGAATCATAAACTCACAGAGACCAAAGCAAAAAGAGGACGGTGTACTATGTGCTATGAATCTCTGACAATACGTTTTGACAGAAAATATGCTATGAAAATGAATAAACAAGTTACAGCATCTTGTCTTTCTTGTAAATATAAAAATATGTGCCTCATCTCTTTTTTTTTTGATATTCATAACTGCGAGCCAAATCAATGTATCAATGAATATAATGTATTTTTTATTTGGTATTTGTATTTTGTTTGTCTTGTATTTTTCTTATTTCTTTGTAAAGATAAAATAAATAAGAAATTGTAATATTTTGTTTGATGAATAAATTAAGGTTTTATATCTAATTTCACTTCTCATTTACTTTACCTTAACAAAATTATTTTTTAAATGGTGTGTCTATAATGTATACACATGGCACCTTGGTATAAATTTATACGAAATTTTACATAACAGGGCCTCATGTATCAATTTGATACACACGCAATTTTGGGTGAAAAATCAGGTAAAACTTTAAAAATGTATAATTCTCACCCTTCATATAGGGTAAGTATCACAATAAATCGAAAAAATTCGTCTGGCCTGGGCGTGTCAATTACAATTTCAGGTGTGGCGCTCAAAGTGTTAACATAATTTTTCTCTTAACTTTAATTAAAGATTAAATATCCAACTTTTCTATATTAATATACTGGTAGAAAACAAAGGAACTGTAAAATAAAATTGGCCTCTTTGGAGCCGACTTAAGAAATAAACTTGTTTTTTGGGGTGGGGAGGGAGGTGTTGAGAAAGAAGACCAAGTAAGACCAAATGTTTACTTAAATACAACTGTATTCTAAATACAATATAATTTCAGTTATAAAAAAAAAATAAAGCTTTAATCAAGTAATGCGTAATATTTTAAAAAGAATTTTGAATTTTTGTCTCATTTATACTTTTAATGCTGTTTAAATTTTAAGGGGAAGATGTAGTTTGATGACGAGACTCAATTTTTAAAAATATTTTTCTCAATTGTGCTGTAAATATTTCATAATTAAGTTATTATTAATATCTAAAAACCGTTTGACGTATTTGAAATAAAAATCTTCCAAATGCAAAGCTGGGAAATTTATTCAAAAGTTTGGTAGTTTCTTTTTTCATTTATATGAATTAAAATATTATTTTAATTTAAAAAAATAAATTTTTATTAATTTTTTTTATGGTACAGCAGTTACAAATTGCTATACCATAAAAAAATTGAGTATAAGTTGAGTGGGATCACTAGTGTGAATAGACGTGGATAGTTAGCTCTGCTAAAAGTGCGTATTTACTTGGTTGGGTGGGATCACTAGTGTGAATAGACGTGGATAGTTAGCTCTGCTAAAAGTGCGTATTTACTTGGTTTTTCGATTGAATTTATTGATTTTGTTGGACAGGACTTAAGTGGTTTTGGTTTATGGATAAGTTTATAAAGTTTTGTGAGATTTGGACGACGGAAAAATTTTTTATCGTAGTTTTTTGATAAGCCCCCTTTTCGGGGATTCACTAAAGTTAGAGGCTTTTCGGCGTTAATTGGACTAGTGTTTCGGCAATAAATCAAGGAGGTTAATACATAATAGATAAACTGTGAAGGAACAACGTACATAATAGTGTTCTATTTGCTTTTTTAAATAATATAGGTTATACTTATTATAGACTAATTATTCTATGTGCTACAGCAGGATAGAACGAGAACTGTACGTTATAAATGAAATAGTAAATAACGACTTATTAAGAATATTTTTCACGTAAGAGGTGAGTCTGCTGACAGATTTTTTCTAAGTCCTCAGCGTTCATATAAGGGAAATCCCGTTTCTGTTAATAACTCCTGCCCCAGTACCCCAATTTTCTTCACTCACCACGGATGTCCATCGATCCGGGTCTCCGCTTTCGAACACGACTCCCCAAAAATTTTTTTTTCATCTTCCTTTTTCGGGGTCTCGTAATTTTTAAACCCCTTTAAAAATAATCTTTATAGCTTTTAAAAAAAAGTTAAAATTTAAATTAATTTTTTTTATTTATTCTTTGAGTAATGTTTTATGTTATTGTTAAAAGAAATTCTAATATATGTATTTAAATTTAAGTTAACTATGAGAAAAAATTATTTAGCTTTAGTGTGCTCATTTATTTATGAAAATATTAAAAAAAGAGTTTCTTTTATATTGATAATGATATTTATTTCACAATTCCGAATTTTTATAGAAAAATATCTAGTGCAAAAGAGAAAAAAAGCATAAATAAAATCATGTTTTCTAAGAACTAAATTATTTTCTTATTCCATCTATTTCTCTTTTTATCCCTCCCATCAATCTATCTTTCTGTTTATCTCTCTGGAAATTAATCTATCATTCTCTTTGAATATAACAATATATATATATATGTAAGAAATAAATATTAAGTAAATAAATAAATAAAAAAGTTAATAAATGAATGCATACATACTAAGTCAAAATTTCTATGAAATGAATATTCTTTTACCTCTTATTTAACAATAATGAAATAAAAAGAAAACTCTGCAACTCAACTAGTAAATAAATCTCTACATAATTCAATATTTAAAGGGGAAAAAATAAACAATTCAAATGTGAATAAATAGTTAATTCAGATCCTAATGTGGTAATATATTATTTTTTATATAATATATCCCGATTGGTAGGTTTGCTATCAATATCTATTTCTGATTATACACAAGAGTAATTAAAGCGAATCCTGACGAATTTTCCTGGAAAAATCAATAGAAATAATGGAAAAACTTTTATCTGAACACTAATAATAAAATCGAATTTGTTTGTAACCCATAATTATATTATTAAATAATATTAATGCAACTAAGACAAAAAAATATAATAAATAAAATTTTTAATTTTAATTTTACCGTCATTAATTGCTAATTGTTTGAATACGTACAGATTTGATATTAATTTAGCTTAATAGGAATTATCAGTTTTGAACACAACTACTCTTAGAGTAAAAAAAATTATTTTTTAGTTCCGTTTTTAATAGAGATGTTTTACATGCATTTCAACGATAGGAAAGAGTGGAAGAAATAATACGAGTATAAACCAACAATTAATAACTCCTTTTCCTGATATAAAACTACATGTTACATGCTCGCTTTATTTAGCTTAATAAGAGAAACTTGTACATAAAAATAGTAAAAATAAAATTCTTATTTTTAACTCTGTCTTAACCAAGTGTTTTATAAGTTACTGTTTTAAAGGTACCATAGATTATTAAAGGATAGACATTTCTTACTCACCTCAATGAAGTTCCAAAAAATAATGTATGTTCCTAAAAAATATTTATTTTGTAATATTTAGCGATATTTATATTTTTCTTCTTTTTTTTTTTAATTCAACCTAAGGAAACTACAACTGCTTACACAGTATACATTCAACGAGCAGAGTTAAAATTATCAATTTTTATTTTATATTTAGTTCATGCAATTACCATCTATATTGTAATTGATATAGACAAGAAATTTAGTGGAAAAATGCAAATTCATTTTCAGACAATGGTATCGGGAAGCAAATTATTAAAAAAATTAAAAAATATTGTTTAATTATATTGTTTAACAGAATTATTAAAACACAGGTAAAACAGGATATACGAAGAGTTCTATATGAAATCTCACTTTTGATTTAGACGTTACATTTGACAATATAATACAAAGGCTCTTTTTAAATGTCAAATTAAGCATTAATAAACGTTAAATTCAAGCCATGTGTCATTTTCAGTGAGGAGAGAAGACTGCCCACGGTTCTGCCTTAATGGCATTTTAATCCCGCATGTTGAAAATTTAAGGCAGTTGGGACTTCATCTGGGACATCGTTTGACATGAAAGGTACTTATGAGGTAATAGAGAAAGCAACTTAACATGAAATTCAAGGAAATGGACTGTTTGCTGGGCACACAGTGCCCAGCAAACAGTCCATTTCCAACAAATGTACGAACAGCCCACCAAACAAATGTACTGTTTGCTGGGCACTGTGTGCCCAGCAAACAGTACATTTTAAAGACGTTTGGTGTCTAAATATGGGATACACCAAACAACTAAACTCAAATGTTGAAATCATATAGTAATTTCAGAACAAACTAGTGTAACAAACTAGGTGTACAGCTGAGACATCGTTATTTTCTAAAGCAATAAAATCCACAAATATTTGGGGTTTATAATATGTCAAGGAAGAAATACAACGTTTTAGTTTGAAATATGAACTTTGGCTGTAAACCTCCTAGAAAACGGTGAAGATATTAGAGGACTTAAGTGGCTACACTTTATGGACCTTAGTAATTCTATAGAATAATACAACAGCGGACTGTTGTGCATTAATCAGGCTTTCATTCCCTTCCTTATTGTTTCTGCTTTAAATTTGATTTTTTCTTTTTCAGTTTACTTTACTTTTCCATCCAGCGCTATAGCAGATCTATAGCTTCAGAAGGGAAAGAATTGTAATTTGGGCATACGTGGTTTTCACCTTGTCTTTGATTTTAACAGCTAAAAATCTAAAAAATCGGATGTTGTATGTACGGATGTTGTATGTTGTTTGTATTCGGTGTTAAGAGTCGCCCTCTAAATCATCTTTTATCTCTAGAACTGTTCAACCGATTTTGACCAAACTTGTTCAGATTACTTTTATATATTGGGCATTGGTGCCATTAAATCTTAAAATCTTTAAATGTCAAGGTATGCTGTAGAGCAAGGTCACCCTCAGTACCTCAAGATTTCGTCTAATTAAGATCTTATTTTTCTTAAGCACATTTGTTAACAATAAAAAAATTATATTTCCAAAAAAAAAAACTTTTCCAAAGTTGCACACCCACTCAAAAAGTGCTGTAAATAAAATAGTGCTAAGTGGGTACAGTGTGTACTCTTTCTTATCACAATACCACCATTATTACCCCCCTCATCGCAAGCAGCACTGACGTATAACTACTGTAGTCATCTGTTATGTTGTAATGTCAAAGGTGAGCGGTACAATTAAATAAATTATTAATATTTAAAGTGACCGCTAGTACCACTTTATCCGCGCGAATAAAATGCGGCATGCGCGCGCGGTGATGATTCCAAAATATTGGAATCATTGAATTAAATAAACCAAAAATATTACATCTAAGTAAAGTGATAAATGTTTTAAATTAAGTATTGTGTGTGTGTGTGTGTGTGTGTGTGTGTGTGTGTGTGTCTGTGTCTGTGTATGCCGTGCATCAGAATAAAGTCACGTGATAGGAAAGTCCTACAACTGTGTTGTCAGCTTTTTCTTTTCTGTTTCATCAATCTGATATTTTTTGATTCTGATTATTTTTATTGTTTGTTTCCATATTACTGATAGAATAATTTTTCAAAATTGCTTTGTATAGGTACTGTATTCTAATCTCAAAAGTTCTGTCTAGTACTAAAACATAAGTTTTGAGAAATTTAACTGGGGGATTTCTTTTTAAAATTTATAAATATTTTGTAATTTTCTTAAGATTCTTTTAATAATGTAACCGATTTTAAAACAGTTTTAAAAATTAAGTTTTTTATACAATAAAATATAAGAGATTTAAATTAGTATTTTTAATATTCGTTAAAGGCATAATGAAAAGTTTGTTATGCTGTCAGAATTCACGCCTCATGAATCCTGACAGCAGCAGGTTGTCAATCGATTTCTAACCAAATACAATTTTAATGAGAGTAAAATCTATTATAGCAGCCTATCGAAGTACTCGTATGTTATTTAAAAAATTTTTAAGTCTAATCCCCTTAATTAAACTAGCTACAGAACCAAATTTCATTATTGTAGGTCAAAGGAATCCTAATTAATAAAGCTAAAAGCACAGTAGTATGTATACACACGAATTTACATGGAATTATGGATACAAAACCGTGTCATCAAAGATTATTATAAAATTTTTGAATTCAGGATGTTTTTTAACACTGATGAATAAAAAAACTCCAGGTTGATTATATTTTTACTGCTAATAATGCATAAGTTTAATTACTTTTATAGTTTGTAAATAGAAACTAATCCTACATAACATAATTAAACGTACAACTAAAAAAATAAATAAATCAAAATCGGTAAGGTGATTCGATCATTTGTTTAATCATTTATGATACCGTCTAGTACAGCTGGAATACCTATATTAAAGGGAAAAATATGATTATCATCGCAAATATGGGGTATCAATTAAAAAAAAAAAAAAAACACTAATGTATAGCACACACGCATGTGTGTCGCATTGCGTTTGACTTTATATCTCAGAAATGAGTAATAATAGTAAAATTTGACTAAAATATTTTTATATATACGAATTAGTCATATTAATTTGTTTTTTTAATTCGTTATTGGAGTGAAGGATATCATGAAGAAACAAATTTCGATTTTCTTCACATTCATTTTACAGAAAACTTTATTAAAGCTAATTAGTTACTGGCAGTAAACGATTAAATAACGAACAATTTTCTTATCCAAAAAATCAATCTCCACCTCTTAAAATTGAAATTTTTTTTTCCTTCGGTTAATATTTTTCAAAAAAAATTTGTTTAAAAGTTTACACATATATATAGAGATTTATGAGTGTTTACAATTTAAAAAAATTATAGACCCTGGAAATTGTAATGCAGAAAAGTTTTTTGAAAATCTTTTTTTATTATTTTAGCCTTTATTGAAGGAGGTGTTAGATTAATAAAAGCCTTTATTTTAAAAAAAATGTTTTCTTAAATTTATTCTTAATATATATATATATATATCCATATACATATATATTTACTGTTTTTTTTTTTTTTTTTTTTGGCTCTATTAATTTTTAATACTAATAGTCGAGAAAATCATGTTGTTCTTTACCAGATATTTTGAGATAAAATAGAAGTAAAATAACCTAAATATCTTACTGTATAATTTTTTGTAAAAATATTGTAGATAAAACAATTCTCTTTTTGATATTTTAATAAGTTAACCATTCAGTTAAGTTACATATTTCTTAATGATAAAAAATATTATTCCTAATGTCATATGAGGTATTTACAAATTTTATAATATTTTTTAAGAGTAATCTGAAAGTTATGTTTTGATAAATATAGACCAATGTCTAAGATGGAGAACATGGGATGCCACAAAAAATATTCACTGGGTGTATTCTAAGATGTAACTTTAAATATGAATAAAATCGTTGAATTACTCCTCAGTCGATAAAACGTTTATAATCGTGTGAATTGTATTTCGATTAATGAGAATTATCTCTGTTGCCCATAAGGTAAAATTTATGAATGATAAATTTTCATAGTATCAAACTAATTTCTTCAGAAAAGTAAGTTTAACGATACTGTTTTGCTTTGCTTCTTAATAAAACACTAACGTTTTAATTGTGATTAATTTTTATTATACCAGCGTATATTCCCGTCTGAAATACGAATATAATATCATTTTTTGTGGCTTTTTTAAAACGTTAAAAGAAGTTTATAATTTACAAAAATGGATTGTCAGATCATTCCACGGCCCCCCAGAAATTGTATAAAGATACTCATATTCACTTGTATTAAACAAGACAAGGGAATTATTTATAACTGACACATTGTTTAACTATAAATAAAAAGGTTTTTCTTTTGATTTATAATTTACTTTTAATAAATTAACGACCTATTAGAACATTTTTACTTATATTTATTTACATTTTACATTAGAACATTACGCAACAACTATCGCATGAAAATAAACAAGAACAAAACGAAAGTAATGAAATGTAGTAGAAATAATGTAGATGAA
>JAAAKQ030056703.1:0-34952 GCA_010016005.3 Zanna intricata
ATGTAAAACAAATTGTTAGGGATGTAGGATGTAGGAGGTATGCCGAAATGAAACGACTGGCACTAGATAGGGAATCTCAGAGAGCTGCATCAAACCAGTCATATGACTGAAGACAAAAAAAAAAAAAAAATGGTAAAATTCCTCAAACTTTAGGTAGCACCTCGTATACTAGCCCACTCAGTTACACCTAAAGCTATAATTATTGTACATCTATCCTTATTCTATTTCAAAATGATTAACATTCAAGTATTAAAATCAGTCTGAATTTAAACAAAAAAATAGTAGTGCACAAAGATGTATAGATATTATAGTCAAAAAATTGAAAAAAAAAAAGAATCATAAATAGCCCGTAAAATATTAATGAGGTAGAGAGAAACAGTAAATAATATTACGTGTCTGATGAGAAACAGTCATGTATACTTTCCTTTAAAACCTCTTGCAACCACAATTATTTTTCATCATTTTTACTCTACATGTGTTGATGGATTTCCTCATCCATCCAGGAAAAATTATTATAACAGGCTACTTTAAAATCTGTTATTAAATTAATATACAATTCTGTTTTATTTTTAAAATCTTTAATATCACTTTAATTTTCTTATTTTTTTTTATTTTCTTATAAGCGATTTTTCAGCTAACATGTATTTCTAAAGTAAATATATTTTTTATAAAATTCCAAGTAACTTATATATTTTCCTAGCTATTTCTGGGGACTAAAATTTCTTAAGAGTTTGCGTTAAAACAAAAAATGTTTTTACATTGATGTTTTATGAATAAATCTAAGAGATCATATTATTTAATTTCTTAAGGTGTTGGAGTCTTTAAGTCATTAGATTTGACAAGCACATCTATAAGCCAATTCGTTACTAAACCTAATCAACACAAATCATAATTCAATCAAGCCCAAAATATAATTTTCACATTCATTTTCTAAAATTAACAATGTACTGGTAACTGAGGATATATGGTGTCTATTTTTAACCACATTTCAACAAGACATAATTTTTACATCTGATAAAAAAAATTGTTTTCATTAAAAACATATGAACAGGTGAGGTAATAATCATTAAAAAGTGATTAATGATAAATCGATTAGGATTATTTTTTATTTAATGTTTAAAAATTAGGTTATAATCAAATTTTTAGTATTAAATTAATGTAATAAGATTCTATTTCTGTTTTACATGTAACTAATTTCAAAGGTTATAAATTCAATTGTTAAATTTTGAAATATCAGTTTTGACTTGCTTGCTTGATATCATTTTAATTTTTATTTATGAGATTTTTACAGTTTCTAATATTTTCTGGGAACTCTTTGAACATTTTGTTAACAATTAATTTCCTGTTTTCCTGGATTGTTAAGTATTAGTTAAACATAATTTGTCCAACTGCTTGAAGCTCATACAAAGCAGGTGATGCTTTGATATACTGTAAAGACCAATACAGAAAATGTTCAGAAAAACATCATAATTACTGAAAAGATTAATTATTTCCTTATAGCAGTTATAAGCGAAAGCTCAAGTACAGCTGCTTACATGGGTATATATTTTGCAACTGGTGAAATATGTTTATATAGTCAGAACTACAGCATATGTAGGTAAAACAGAAAAAAGTTCAAGATTTCTTTTATCACATAACGTGATAAGAAATAGAGTCCAGTGTTTGCACGTCAAAATAGGTTAAAAGGGTATTTGACTGGTCTCAGAGTTCTATAAACAATAAAATGAGCTAAAGCTGAACACAAAATTTACTGCTTTTACCTAGTAGACACAGCCACTATTGACCAAAATTGCAATGCTAAATTTCTCAAAAATGATTTGTGTAATTTTGATAAAATATTTAGTTATTTAAAATAATTTTGTCAGAATTAAATTAATCAGGTACTATATTCATTTTTTTATATATATAAAAAAAAATCACTTTTGGTTATCACACAATGTCAAACCTTAATCAAAAGAAAAACAGTAAAACGCAGATAAACATAAAAATTACTAATGTTAAGTTATCATATGTTCTTAACTATTAACAATTAAGACTGTAATCATGGTATTCAGAATCAAGATATAAAATTGCAAACAAGTATAATACAAATTACAGTTCAATAATTAAAACATCAAATCATGCTATCACTATAATAATGATTTAATAAAGCAACAATAAACAAAACTACAAGACAATTAAACAAATTGATAAAAAAAATGCCTAGTATACACTGCACATCCTTGTGTAATATTGAATTCTTGATGCAGTAACCCAGACACTTAAAAGTAACTAAAAACTGAACTATAGAAATATTTCCTTATTATAATATAATGTTTTTTTTCAAATCATAATGCATACATCAATTTATTTAAACCGACACAATAAACAATAATCTTAAAAGGCAATAAAACAACCTCGCAATTTTTTTGCTCGCAAAGAACTTAATTATTTTTGAACCACTTACTAAAACAAAAAAAAACTTCTACAAAGTGCCTATTGAAATTTTATGAAGTTTATCTTTTACTATGATATACCTTAATTGTGAAAGTAACGCAAAAGGAAATAATTCTCGCCCAAACTAAAATGAGTAGAAACTTATCAAAGTTTTTAAAACATCTTCTAAATACAAGTATAATAGAGTCTTGATATATTGATTTAACAAGGTTCCTCAAATGAATAAAAATAAAATCAAATTATTGAAGAACAAAAAAAAAGGTAGAACCAAGTTTATAATAAGAAATATCTTGTCATTATTAAATTTTTTTATGTGACTGCATATCCAATCACCAACAGTAACTGCACATACTACAAGATAACAAACTATATTAATAAGTCTCATATTTGCTGATACAACTGAAAGCTCCTAATTTAACATACAACAGTAAGGGAAACATGTTTCTGTTTACAACTTATAGTTTGTCAACAGAGCCAACACTATTATAAAATCAGCTATAAAGACAGAAGAGTATTTTATCAAATCAAGAACTGAAATTAAAGTATCCTTCAAATAATACTACATAATGCATTTAATGCACTAATATATAATAAATACCACATTCAAAATTATTATGCTAACGTAATAAATTAAGTACTATATTTAACATTTTAGAAATTTATTTACAATTAAACAAATACTATATGAGTTCATACAACAGCAAACAATAATAAATTGCTTTTGACAAAGATTTTGTTCACAAATTTATTACTAAAAATGAAAAAAGAACATCATTACTGAAGATGCTGGTTAATAGAAGTGAATTAGGAAAGTATGTAGAAAAGGTTTATAGTTTACAACCTGAATTCTTGTTACATCTAATACTCATTTCGTGATGGAAAGAGTGGACTGATCTGAAATACGGTGTTAAAAAATATAAATCATTTATTTTCATAAACTAGAGTTTCTTTACACTCTTTTACTGTGTTTACAATAACATGCATAACCTATGTTTTAGCATAAAAATTGTATGATTTATATCGTCATTAAACACAAATGGAACTAATTACCTCACTGTAGTAGTGATGGATTATTGGAAATCTGATTAATCAAAACTTGAATTAACATGTTTCAACTGTAATTACACATTTCAAATGGTTTACTTCTTAGTACTACAACTTTCTACTGATATATCCTGAAAAAAATTCTAAATATACCATGGTTTACGAAGATTCAGATTTTGAAATGAAAATCATGTGCAAGGGTGTTCCACAAGTGTTAATTTTATGGCCTTAAATTTTAGTCAGTAAACATTTTATTAAAATTCATTCTGAGTACAAAACTGCCAATAAACTAATTTTTACTACAGGAAGAAGCTGAATTCCTAGAAAATATTTTGAGATAAGATTTATAAAAAAAATTCTAAAAATGATGTAACGAATATGTCATGATGATCCTAGAAAATAAAATTTTTGAAGTTGGTTAGATGGTTTTGCAGACTATTTCAGTCTAGCATTAAAAGGACTGATCATTAAATAAATAGATACAATGTAAACTAGAACTCATACAGGTGTATACAAAGTAAAAGATAGAATCCAACAGCATTATTTGTATGCAACATTTTATTTATTAAACTTCCTTATCAACCGGATAGTACATATCAATGCACTGTATTACGTAATAAAGTTTTCTCATACTCTTTAGCACATAGACACGCTGCCAAATAAGAGGGGCTAGTCAGCTTATTTTCTCAGAGAATAACAATTTTTATTATAAACCAGATCCTATGACAAACAGAGTAACACCAGCTTAGTAGAGAACAAAATCAAAAGATTTGAGTAACAAAATACTTAAGTGACCTGATGTAAGCACTACTGTATAAAAAAACAATTATTATTTATTATAGTCTACAGAAATGCTAATTGATAGACTATTGACCAACACATTTGTTTATAATATGAATTTTACAACAAATTTTCTGAACTATTGTACATTTACTGTTTTGAAGTTTTTTTAAATATTTCAAACTTTCATACTTTAAGATTTTGGCTAAAAAAAAAAAAAATGTTTTTAAAAGTAAGTAACAAATGTGTTAAGGTAGCTTTATTATTTATTTTTCAAGTTGAAAACAACTTGAAATCTTAATATCAGGTGTATTTTAACAATAGAATAAAACTAATCACAACATAGATTGTTTTAAATAAGAAATTAATCAGACTGTTAAAGAAAACAAATCAAGACATTTTAATTAATTTTAACAATTAGGTGTCATTATAAAATATGTATAATGCAATTTTTTAATACAACAAGATGTCTTGAAAAAATGACAAATTAAACGAACATAAAAAACTTGGTATTTCATTTAAATACAACCACAACAACATTATGATAAGTTGTTACGTGAGAATCAACATTTCACACAATTAAGGAAATCACACAATTACAGTTAAATCATTAATTCTCCAACCAAATTGCAGGTTAACAACTACAATTTCATTAAAAAAGCAGGAAAATAAATGGTATAATTGGACAAATTAGCAAGTAGATGAATAGCAGAACCTGTGAAACCCACAGGTTTCAAGTAAATTTACTTGGAACTACATCATCAAAATCATATCGCTGTTTTTCCAGACATTAAATTTCACTAGTATTTGTAAAGATTTAGTTCTGAAAGTTGACATAAATTATATGAACTGAAACATTAAAGGAAAAATAGCTGGGTTATGCTCTACATAAATAGTTAAGAAACAACAAAACAAATTTTTATACACATATACAACCAAAAACATAATTGAGAATTATAATAAGAATATGGGTACACAAATAATTTTAATTCCGAGATTAATCTTATGAAGAAAATTTAACTAATATAGTGTTTACTCATTTTAAATAATAATTTCATAATATAAAATGTAATAGAAAGTTTAAAATTGTAAGGAAAATAGAATTAAATTTAAAAAAAGAAACTTAACATAATTTTAAAGTTTGTATAAGAATCTAGCAGCTGTAAGAAGAGCAGGAAACCAGTAAAGAAAAATTTGAGGCTGAGGTAACAGTCCAAGAGCAAATATAAACATGTTAAAACATTTCTTGATGATACTGTAAGGTAATTTTGGCTGAAAAAATGGATTTTTTTCCTTAAAGTCAGAAGAATTTTATGAATTCATTGCTTCATTTTAAGAAATTAAATCTGAAATTAAACAATAGTAAAAAGAATAGATGAAAAATGGTAAAAATAGTATATGAAAAGTTATTTATCAAGAAAGCTAAATACAATATTTGCTGGTAAGATAGCTAACTCACATGATATTAGAAAGATTATGTATGAAGTAAATAAAGAGAATATGAAAAGCAAACGAGCGCATGCCAGAAAAGCTTTCATACAGAAAAAAATCTGCTGCTTTTCAAGAACAAATTTTTGTTAATATTTATAGCGATTGTGGTGCTTTTCTCTTAAGAATGTACCTACTGTGTGGAAAAGAGAAATAGACAACAATTAAGCCAAGAAAACAAAGAATAGAGGCAAAAGAAACTTTGAAAATTAGATGGACTGATACGAGATTGAAATCATGATCTTAATATGAGTTGGAAAACAGACACAAATGTGACATGAAAGTGAGCACAGTTAGTGTGATACACAAAGAGTCATCGAGTTAGTTAATTTGATTGTAGAAGAAAATAGAAAATATAAATATTGTAAAGGAAGAAAATGATTAGAATATGCAAACAAATAATCAAGGATGTAGGAAAAATATTTTTTTTAAAGAAAAATATTATAATAAAATGAAATTTCATAGGTTGATAGAAAAGAAAATTAGGGTAAAGATACAGCACAACTAATAAAAGAGAGTAATATTTTGCATATTGTAGCTCAAGTAATACAATAGACAGGAAACAACTCAATACAAGTTTATTTCTTTGGCCGTGGTGGTTAACAGTGACCGATGCCTAAATGGATGATGGATAAATGAGGATTTACTATACAGCTATACACCTATTAATGAAATCAATTATGATAAATTAACAAACACAAAGGAAAGATACAAATTAACTATGTATAGTATAAAATTCATTCATAAAAATTGTAGTGAGGCAAAATAAATTATTAACCATAAACTCAGGATGTCAATATTCTCATTTTTAAATTTGACTCACAATTTTTAAATTGATGCAATCATTGCAAAGTTCTTCATCTGCTGTATGGGTGAACTAAGCCAAAGGACATGCGATAAGGAGAGTAATGATGATCTTGCAGTTGTTCTGGTTGAATTGTTTCAAGTATTATAGGCATGTTTCATAACCTTTTACCATAGTAATTTAATTTTTTAGATGCATATATCATCTATTTGAATAACTATGACAAAATTTATGAAATTCCAATTATAAAAGATGGAATATTTTGAATTACAGAAAATTTGGGAAATGAAAACTGTACCTATTTTTTAACATTCCAGGAATTATGGTAGAAAACATTGTCATATAAACTTACATAACAAATAATATATCGATCTGTTCACTCCTGTTGAGTCATATGGTAATGTCAGGTAATTATATTAACAGATTTTGTGATTGAAAACAAGATTGTTTCGACATTATTGCAATATTGTATGCATACAATAGTTTTAACAACTCAGAAAAAATTTCTTAAAAATTGTTTCAATTATCTACTGACTTAAACTATGCAGTAAACAATACAGAGGTAGTTAAAACAAAAACTATTTACAATATGAAAACAGTTTAGACTATTGTTTTTTTGTAACACAAAAGGAATAATATTTTAGAAATACCCACGAGTAAAAAATCCATTCAGTTTACAAGAAGCAAAAATATACAGCACGATTAGATAATATATTTAAAAATGACATAAAATGCTAATTTAAAACTATATCAAAACATATTTCTAAATAAACGTAACAAAATTTCATACATTTAAAATTATGAAATTGACAATAAACACTATAAAATAAATATGTTTATTGGTTGAGGTTGTAGTAAAACTAGAAGAGTCCAAAACAAAATAATTCGCCTCCTAGTTTTAAAACACCAAAAATGCTATTTTAACAATCAATATTTACACACCGATGACAGACTAAAAAAATCAACAATTTCATTTCAACAAGCAAAAGTCATTTGCACACCAATGGAAAACTCAATAACAGTAGCGATAATGAAAATATAATTACAAGCAACAAAAAAAAAAAGTAAAAAATAAAAATAAAAACTTTGTTACGAATATCTAAAAATAATTAAAAAATTAGTAGCTAAGATTTTACCTCAGGATGATGTTCTCTCAGGTGTCCGATGGCATCATCTAACAACTGCTGCTCAGGGGGACCCTTTACACAGCACACAACACACAAAACGTGCAAAAACAAAATGTAACAAAAACAAAAGAGACAACAACAAAATTTTAAATTGTTGTATGTCTCTCTTGTAACTTAAGTATAAAAATTAATTTAAATATTTACAAATTATATAATGAAAAGCAACAAAAAATTATAAAAATGCTAAAATAAGTGAACACATTTATATAAAACATAAAAATACAATCAAAAGATTGTTAAGTAAAAATAAAATTATATGAACTATTTTTATTTAACATGCTGTGTTCAAGTATTAATTTATTAGAATTAAGTAAATAACACTATAATAAAAATGCAATAAAAACATTGCTTAGCTAAAAGCATGATTTTTAATAAACCAAATAAGATAAAAAGTGCACAATAAAAAACATGTAATTATTTCAGTATTAAACACTATAAAAAAATATTTTAAAAATAAATCATAGCACTATCTATAACAGCTAAACATAGACATTACAGTTTGATTAATTTAAATATAAATTAAACGTACTGAACTGACCATGTGGAGAGTGCGATGATCAGGTGGGAAGTGTGGAGATCCAGGGTGAGGCGGTGGATGCGACCATGCACCAGCACCTGGAGCACCTCCGGTTAATGGTGGCGGCGAGCTAACTGGTGTCGATGGGTTTGAACTGTAGCTGCTTACACTTTGGTCAGTCGGGTATATCTGCAAACATACATCGATAACAGTGTAACTTAAAATAATTTCAACACACTTATAAAAGTAAACAAACACTTCAAAATTACAGTGGTCACTAGTTATAACATCGTCAAGTATAATACATATTAGAAAGTTTGTATTGTTATCCAAAATATGTTCTTTCTAAAAATATCTTTAATCATCAAATTCTTTATACAATTTACCACTGTAATTGTATAATTAATTATAGCATAAGAATGACCACTGTAATTGTACACTGTACTTGTATAATTAATTTACCACTGTAATTGTATAATTAATTATAGCATAAGAATGACTGTTTAAATGTTGAATATTGTAAATAATTACTTAATCATTTAACAGTTCAGAATTTTTAACCCGAATATACAGAAATATTTTAGTATAGTTATTTGTTTATTTTTATATCTCTTCAAGTTTATGTCTGAGAATACTTGATAGAACGACTACAACATCTAGAAGCATAGTTGACAGTTAGTGTACATTGCAACAAATGGTAAACAATGATGCTTCATCCCACAAAGCAGCAAGTAAAAAACTACTCCATTAGCTTATTTAATTAAACAGTAAAAAATTACTCCATAAGCTTATCTAATTAAACAAAATAGAAAACTAGATTTTAAATTAGTAGAAGGGACCATGAAACTAAAATGATAGTAATGAAACTGACTGCTTATCCTGATTAATGGCAGACACTAGACGCATAATTGTTTATAGGCAATACTGTCATGCTGTAATAGTTACATTTACAAAATCACTGCTGTTTGGGTAAAAGTTGGCATTACTAACCCACATGTTAGCAAAATATCAGAGCCGTTTTTAATTTTCTATCAATAGTTATTATCATTACTTGGTATAAATTTTAATTCTATCTTTAAACCTACTATAAAAACATAGCTTGATTGTTGAAATCTATTAATTAAGCACAACTAAGCAGGCAAGCCATTTTTATGTTTTATTTAATATATCTAGAATACACAAAAAAAAATCTGTATGAAGTTATAAATGTATCAATATTTTGATATGATTACGTATTTATTAATGTTTATATTATGTAATTTATTAATCATAGTTACTGGCTTCCGTAATATCATAAACTTATAAGTTTATGATGGTATTGAAGTTTTGTTGTTAACATAAAAAAATTAAAATATGCTTTGGTCAGTTTTTCAAACATAATGCTGCAAAAAATCAGGCTTGATTTCAAAAATATAGTCAGTCAATGATAAAACAAAAAAGGACAAAACATCATGCAACATTAGTATCGTCTTATGATCCATCCAATGCTACTGCCTTCCACCAAACTCTTTCTTATAGTATGCTTTTATAGATCTGAAATAATCAAATTAAATCATACTTGAAATAATTTTGTAAAAAAATTAAATTTTAATACATCACTACTTAAAAAGCTTTCATAATTATGAATAAATAATACTTTATAACCAAAAATGTAAACGAAGTACATAATGTTATCATAAGTTATGAATGAGACAAAATAAACAAGTGGACTCATCATGGTGTACAAACTTTGTTCCACATAAAATAGTCAATAAGTTAAGTATTAATTCATTACATTTGCTATGCAAAAACTATCTGTGAGATATCAGAGTTCTGTAAAAACTCATAGAAATTCAATAAAAAATACTGGAAAATTGCCCGTTTCATTTATATCTTCTTAATCATAAACATAAACCTTTATAGTGTGAGAAACAGAAATCACTGTAATAAAATATAAAAATTAAAAAAGCCAAAATTTAATACAACTGTCGCAGAAAATGATTTATGAAACAATGTACTGAAAAAACCAAAGTGAATTATACTAAGGAACATACAAAGCAGATGAGAATAAACTGCACTGAATCAAAGGACAACACATACAAAGCTGAATAAGAGATAAAAAGAGAATGAAAACAGCAAACACACAGGCACAAATTATTCCATAAGGGTCAACATATTCACACAATATATACTAACAAGATTAACCATGGAAGCACATTCAAGTTCAACTAATTATTATCTTATTAAAATTTTTAAGGTTTTATCTAATTACTTATTTTAGATGTACTTTGATAAGGATAAAATAATTCATCGGTTATTAGTGTCAAATGTGTCCTGCCACCTACCCACTGAAGATGAGATATACGGTTATCGGCATAGATCTGAAGCCTGTTCCATAAGACTCCTTCCTGTAATTATTATGAAACCACTACAGAGTTAAAACCAAACTTAAAATTATATTAGAGGATGAAACAGTCTGAACTGCCCCTAGTCTAATACCAAGCTGATCAACCTTGCAACCTAAATTCTTCATTTCAATAATTAAAATGCCCAAATTATACTTTTAAGCAACATAAAACTGAGGTAACCCTTCATTAAGGAGGTAAACCCTGAGGTAACCCTTCATTAAGGAGTCTACGCTGACCAAAATTTGTAGTTGCTGAATTCAGTCACTGTGCCATTAAATAACTGGATATAATAACATCATTCTTGAACATTAAAGATAGAAAAGATTTGAACCACAGCAGAAATAACTTTTACAGTGAGCCCAGGGCTACTCTTAAATAATTAATTAATTACTGAAAGGAATCGAATAAAATGACAGTGGCAGTCTGGTAAAGCAACTTGCACCATAAATCCTCACAAGTGACTGGATACCACAACTTAACTTATCCCTGAACTTACAGTAGCAGGTTGCTGCAATCTTTAGCTTTCTCCTCAAGAATAAGGCAGTAAATGTAATAAAAATTACACAAATGTGTGTATTAAATTAATCTCCGTTTAAAGTCAATCTATGCCGCACTGTCAATATTAAATAATTTATTTACATACATTATATTGTAATTAAAAAAATGAGAAAAATTTACATAACACAAATGAAAGTTACACTTTGAGAAAAAGTTTTTTTTTTATTATACAAGATATTTTTATACTCTAATGGATTAACTCTTTAATTTACATGGATGATTTACTATCAGAAAAAAGTAATCATCACAGATGGGCAATTGTTTTGTAGTGACACAGTTTATTTCATAATTACAACACAAGAAATCTGGCTGTTGTTTCTTGCCTGCACCATAAATGATTTTTTGAAATCTGTGTTGAACAATAAAACTTAGTATAACTAAAAAATCATAAACCTGGAATCAATATCCCTTTTACTTGTTGAATAGTAGATTTTTTTTGAAGTTTTGAGAAAAAGATTTTTTATAAAATCCCACTATTATTACTGTTCTCTGATTTAATCATTGTTACTGGTTGTAAGAAATAACAAAATAACCTTTAGAAATAGAATTATACTGACATTACCACAGTTGTGTGTCTCGCCTGACAAAAAAATAGCCATTTTTTAAAAGAATTTTTCACACAAAAATGATGAGGTAGAACATATTACATAATAAACATGAGTCAAACAATAAATACAAATTTAAGTATGAAAATACTACCAGTTTTTTTATCCTGCAGGTATATACATGACAACAGATAACTCTAATAAAACAAATTGTAAGAATCCTAGACATAACTATAACTGATAATTGTGTTCAATGTAATGTTTTAAGTATAATACATCAGACTGGAGTATAGATATCAGCACCAGAAAGACACAAACAGGAAGTCAAAAAACACAATTAAGATAGAGGTACGTTGATAAACAGAAAGTAAAAAATCAGTGGACAGTATTATTATTCTTCAGAGTAAGATGATGAATTACATTACAATCTTATGAACTTATAATATTTGGAATATCTCAGGGAGAATGAAAATTAAAAGGTATGACAACAAGGATAGAATTACCACAACTCAAATCAATTAACTGGTTCCCATCCATCAACAAAATACAGAAATGAATGAATGAATGCTAAGTCTGCATGTAGTTGGTATTTTTTAATATCTTTAGATGTAGTAATCAATTTTACTGCAAAATAAAAATAATAATGTAATGGATGGATTAGTTTAAAAATAACAAATTTTTAGATAGAAGTTTATTTTGAAATCTTGAAAAAGAAGTTAAGCTG
Organism: Zanna intricata; assembly: GCA_010016005.3. Lineage (NCBI taxonomy): Eukaryota > Metazoa > Arthropoda > Insecta > Hemiptera > Fulgoridae > Zanna > Zanna intricata. The sequence goes on from JAAAKQ030056703.1 coordinate 12,472, forward strand.
AAAAAGTTTATAGAAAGCATTATAGAAAATTTGATAATAAAATTAAACCTAGAACATTAAAAGTACTCAGATAATAAACAGAATCCATGGAGTAAATAAATGGAATACAGTAATGAGCAACAAAGAAATTGCATGCGGAGATTAAAAGAGATACAGAATAAAAAGTAATAGGAATTATATCAGATTAAATTCCAAGCTGATGACAAACTTTTAAGTGCAATATTATGCAATAGAAATGAAAAACAACAAGGCAAATAAAAAACACACACGCACTAATAAAATGTTAAAAGTTGTGAATTCAGCGAAAAGAAGTTTAACGGATGACATGATAAGACACAAGATTATATTGTGTCAAAATCGAATAGCATAACATCTAAGTGTAAAACAAGAGTAAAGTGAACCCACATCCCTTTGGTCTAAACTTTACTTATTAGGGAGGGGGAATAGGGAAGGAGGGAAGGATTTGAGGTCCACTTAAACTGACCAAAGTTTACTCATTCGGTTAAATTGTGGTTCAAAGCTCACTCACCCCTTGTCTTTGCCATCGGGGGAATAACATAAACTTAAAGTCTGCGAGACGTTCTCACCACCAGATTAATTATAGTCACTGATGCATTTATGTCCATATAATTAACTCAAGAAGTTTGCAAACAAAATTATTTAAAATTTTCAATTAAGAAATTGTTTTAAAGAGAACAACATAAACCAAGTAAGTTTATATACATATATAAACAAGTAAGAAAGAAAAATAATATTAAGCGATGATTTCATGCTTATTTTTAATCAAAGTAACATTTAATTTAATTAGCTTAGAACGAAAACATTAAATATATAATACATTCCGCTTGCAGATGCAACAATGAACAATTCTGCTCTCATCAGCAAAATATATTAAATAGTACTAAGAAAACAGCCTATTTCATTAAGAATACATTTAAAAAAAGTAAATATCCATAACTAATTAAATCAAGCACATAACATAACTGATTTATTACATTGTAAAAACATTACACCACAAACAGTGATTAAGATTTCTTAATTACTTCTCAGTACATTTTCAGATGAATTTATTGATATAAAAATTATGAGAAATATTTACAAGTCTTGAAATTGAGAATGTGAACTGTAAGTTGCCACCCATTAAAAAAAGTCAAAAAAGTTTTTTTTTCATTCTTTTCATATTAAAACAACATTTTTAATTCTTTTAAATAAAATTTTAATTTCATTTTAACCTCTTTAAGTATGATTAAATTTCATTCTGTTCATTATCAGGTTATTACAGTAACAAGATTCAATAAAACTATGTAATATCTTACTGATGATATCTGCTAGTAAATAACACATGACATCTGATTTTTCTTTAAATAATTCACTATGTCATCTTCAATTATTACTTTGTTTTTCTTTGGTTATAGGGTCATCGACTTCTACAGTCTACATTAGCCTTCGTCACATCCTTTAAAATAAGGTATAAATCACCACAAGGTTCGTCATATGTTAGAGTGTAAAGGGCCCTTACATTTTATTTAAAAAAGACCAAAATAACAACAAAGAACTTTTAAACACTCATATATATTATTGCACTGAGAACACTTACAGGGTGTAAAGGGCCCTGATATAAAATGAAACCACTAAAACACAAAAAAAAACGAATGTCTTCACTATACCAATATTATTAAAAAATATCCATAAGCATAGAATTAAACAACTTCATTTGGAGATTCCGTAACGCAACTTGAATTTACTTATAGGATTGTTAATAATCCACTGGCATGCAGACAAGCAACTATTTTTTATTCTTTTCTATTCTTGAAATAAGCAGCAGTATTTTTTGTTAGACCAAAACTCTTTCTGAGGTTCTCATAAACTTTATTACAAACATTGCTCATTAGTCTTTTTTCACCAGCTAACAAATATGAATTTCTTATTCGTGTGTGACTGATTCTGAGTCTGGTCACCTCCACTTATTCTCTGCAAGGCAGCTTCATGTAGCTCTTCCATTTATATGGAGAAGTTTTAACTGGGTTTAGTTTCATGTTTAATCTTTTCCATTCATTACTCCACCTGTTTCTTATTGTATTAGTTACATAATTTTTAGCATCTGCCACTCGAACAGGAATTATGTCCAAGCTATCACAGACTGTTGTTGTTCTGTCAGCTTCATCTACACTTTCATTATCAATTTCATTACCAGCATGCCCTGGAATCCATATAAATACACATTGCTGTCCTTCTCTATTTAAAACGTTTAGGATGTTTGCAATAAGGACATCCTTAATGTTCTCATTCCATATTGCAGTAAGTGCACTTAACAAAATCAGAATATATAAGCACTCTCACTTCACAGAAATGTTCAAAGTAGCAAAGAACTTGCTGTAATATAAGTTTAAATAAGTTTTGACATATAAACACCTGCCATATCTTGCACTTTGCATGAATGGGCTTCTCCACTTATACAGAGCATCATCCAACATAGTCTTCAGTTTTAGAACCGTCAGTATAAATTTTTATGTGTTCTTCATAACTACTGACGCTTGATAACAATTCTATTGAATGATAACTGCTGGCTTTTTTTTTTTATTTTTCTATGGGAGAGATCCAATCTTGTGTTTACTACTGGTAAGAGCCATGGCAGTATTTTCTTGCAGAAATTGCTAATGTTTCTAGTAAAGCAATTTCATATTTTTTTGACAAATCATGACGGCATATTCTAGTTGGTCTGGAATAGGTAGCATGATGTTCATATAATGAAGCCAAAGGATGATTGTTAAATGCTGTATTATTTATATAGATAGGCACTTATTTTAGCAATAGGATCTCTCTTCTATAATGTAGTGTCATTATTCCAACTTCTGACATTAGACTAGTTGCAGGACTTGTGTGGAATGCACCAGTGGCATATCTTATTCTACTGTTATGTATTATGTCTAACTTTTGTAAATGCGACTTTCTAGCTGATGAATATACAATACATCCGTAGTTGAATTTTGATTGAACCAATTTTTTATACAGCTTCAGTAGTATTTCTTTATCGCAGCCACAATTGATACTTGATAAACATTTAATAATGTTCAGGGCTTTCTTGCATCTATCACTCAAGTCCTGCATATGCAATCCCCATGTAAGGGATTTATCTAATAATAGACTAAAAATTGTACATTATCCTTGTACTGTACTGGATGGTCACCGATGGTCAAAATAAGACTTGGGTGAGGAACTCTCTTCCGAAACAGAAGTATACACAGCATGTTTTCTCAGGAGAAAATTTGAATCCATTATTCCTAGCAACTTTTTTGAGGGCATTTATTGCATGCTACAATTTGTACTTCACCATGGCTGTAGTATTACTGACATTCACAATTGCCAGGTCATCGACATAAGACACTTTTGCTGATTTCTGCTGGAATTACTAATATCAATTAATTGATGGTGATCCTGTACAAGGTACCGCTCAACGGCGAGCCTTGTGGTATGCCATTTTCCAATCTTTTTTCTGATGGGTATTCATTGTTACCATGTACTTGAAAAGTACATTCATTCATATAGTTGCTGAGTAATACCTCCGGTAAAGCCCTTCAGGGCTAGGAACGGAGGGGGTGGTGTGACAACCACCTCCGTTCTGTCACTTGGCGGGCGTTATTCCCCTTGGGGGGAACTCGAGTTGCTAAGTAATATTGGCAGATTGCTGTTGCCCCATTCACATAACTGAAGCATTAATCCATAAAGCCAGGTCATATCAAATGCTTTCTGCAGGCCACAGAAGACTCCGAACAATGTTTACTTGTGATGAAGCTGTTGTAAATTATATTCTCTAAATTAGTCATTTGGTCAGTAGTTGAGTGATATTGCTGGAAACCTGCTAGATATGAAGATAAATGATTTCTTTTTATAAAATCCAAACGAGTTGATTATTTATAATTTTTTCAAAAATTTTTCCCATAGCACACATCAAAGAAATAGGATGGTAACTATTGGAACTTATCAGATTTTTATATTTCTTTGGAACTGGAACAATATGTGCTTTCTTCCACTGCTGCAGGTACATTCCATCCTGCCATATCTGATTACATAGTTCTAACAATCTACATTTTGTAGTAGTATTCAGCTGCTTGATCTTGACATAATGAGTTTCATCTGGATTAGCAGCTTTGTTGCTGGTTTCTCCAATGCTTCCACTAGTTCTTCTATTTTAAAAGGTACACTGTATGAATAATTCATTTAAATTCTGAAATATAGCAGACCAAGTTCTGTTTTTTGCATTCTGAAATATTCATAGAAGATAGCCGTTTTGCTGGCTTTCTCAAAATGACTGGTTAGTAACTCTGCAATTTCATTTGGAGTAACTCTAACTTCATCTTTGTACTGAAGGCAAATTATGGGAGTAAAGTTTGTATGCCCACAAATAGTCTTCACTTTCTTCCAAATGTCTGATGCTGTCATGTTTCTGTTAATGGATGACACATATTGCTGCCAGGATTGTTTTTTAGAATCATAAATCTTTTTGCATACACCCTATATTTTTTAAAGGCAATTAGATTTTCTAATGTTGGATGTTTCTTAAAAGCATTATATGCTTTCTTCTTTCTTTTAATAGCTTTACTTATTTTATTGTTCCACCATGGAATGGATCACTTCTTCAGTTTCCTGAATGTTCTGGGAATATATCTCGATGCCGAGTCAAATATGGTGTTAGTTATAGCATCAAAATCGGCTTCAATAACTTCAGTTGTTTCAGGGAGTATTGTACTAGCTGTGAAGCTCGTCTAATCTGCCTTATCAAACAGCCAATCTTTTGGAGATGACATATATTTCTCTTGTAATGTCAGTAACAATTTGCACTGGGAAATGAGCTATGCAGATCTTCTAAAACATAAAAAGTGTACTTCAGTGCTATCGATGCACATAAATACTAAATCTACACAGGATGTTCATCCCTCTCTAGCACTGAAAAAAGTTCCTGAACTGTCATTTAAGATAATAAAATCAGAATTTATTAGGAACTTTTCCAATTCTCTTCCACAAGGATCTACTCAATCCAACTCCCAAAGAGAACTATGTACATTGATAATAATAATTTTTTTTTTTTTTTTTTTTTTTATGGGCGAAAAATGCATTATCATCGCCCAGTATGTACATTGAAGTCTCTCACTAGTATTAAGGGTGGAGGAAGCTGAGCAATTAATCATGTTATGTCATCCTCCTTCTAATCAAAATTCGGCAAGTATATGCTGCAGATAGTGATCGGCAGCAGACGCTTCATTCTAATTATGACCACTTGCAGATTTGTTTATTTCAACTGCTTCGTTGGCAGCTCTTGTTGATGTTAATGTAGCTACTCCATCTCCTACTCTTATACTTGGCGATTGATGTTGCTGAAATGTATTATATCTTCTTAGCTGGAAATTTTCATTTCGGCAGAAATGTGCTTCTTGCAGGCATATACAAATTGGGTCTATTCATGTGCCAAGCATTGGAGCTCATGGAAGTTTGACAAACATCCAGTGATGTTCCATTGAAGAATCGTCGACTTCCTCATTTTTTAATTAATTTATTCTCTAGGTTTGCCTTTTGGCTATCCTTTTTTCCTCTTCTTTTCCATTTTTTGTTTGATAAGTATGTCATTGTCCATGTCGCTCCCGGCCTCTGAAATGGAGACCATCGAATACATGGATGACAACGGGCATAATTTACTGATTTAAGCGCTGATTTTAGATACACGAACCTGGGAGACCCCCCGCAATGGGTGTCACACCAGTCACTGCCTCAGGGAGAAGGGAATCCCCCCCCCATGTGGTTTTTGGTGGTCTCTGAAGTTTGGAGAAAACCTCAGTTTTAGAAGGCTTGGGAGCTTCCATAAAAAACTGAAGCAACTACCTTTCTCGCTCCATGATCTGAGAGGTTATGTAGATGCACTTGTACTTCTGGTTTAGCAGCCATCTTCTTCTGGTTAAATGTGCTTTTGTTCATGGTCAACTTATTATCTAGAGTCTTTATCTTTATTAAGAGTTTCATAAATCCCTTATGAAAGGGACCTCATTCTATTGTCTATTAATCTCCCAATCACAGTAGACAATGTGGGTGCAAGTTTTTTGGGAACCTGTTCTGTATCAACAGCAGATGTAGCAAAAAAAGAAGCTGCAGGCTGAACATAAGTTGTTATTGTTCTAGGCTTGTGTGCACTTACAATTTTCTTTGTAACATTGTGTGGATTGACTCGTACAGCAAACTCACCTATCTTATAATATATACATAATTATTTAAATTTTATGATTTATCCTTTCATTTTTTAAATAATCTGAATCATTACTGTCTTCATCAAACTCAGCACTACTGTCTAACCAGATCCTTATACTGGTTAACAACCCTTACATACAACAACCTTACTTGGCTAATTGCAATTCTAAATCTCGTAATTCCATTCATTTCATATACAGATCCATTAATTAAATATGAACTACCACAATAAATGAAAATATAATATAAACAAAAAAAAGAAGAAATTAAAGTTACACACAAATAAACATCACATGTGAACAAAAAGCTGCATGATAGTAACAATCATACAACCTACTTTTAATTCTGATAGGGAAAATATTGAAAAAACAGCTAAAATACTACAATTGAGTGGGGAAAGGAAATATATATATATATTTATAAAATATCAAAATAAGTCCAAATATATATTTAAGCATAAGCACATCTTTTTGTCAACATTTTAACACTATTTTTCAACATTATAATGTTAAAGACTGTAAAGAAACAGCTATCTATTGCAACTAAATGTCAATTACATATTGAATGAACTATACCAACAAGTGATCTCAGATCTGTTCGCAGAAGGTAAAGCAAACAAGTTAACTCCTGTTTATGTGAATGAATGAATCAAAATAAACTAATTAATAAATTTTTAATAAAATTTAAAATAAATAAAACCAATAACAAAGAACTGACCGAGGCAAGGGCTTTTCCAAGGGTATCACCAGAAGTCTGTACAACAGGACTGTGTGAAGTATAGAGTATGCTAGCAGGCGAACCAGTTCCAGCACCACCTGATGCTGTGGTTCCACCACGAAAACTTGACATGGGCGGCAGTGTTGCTGGTAATGGAGGACCAGGTAGACCGAGGGAAGAAGCGACGACAGAGTCACCCGTCGTCGGTCCAGTAGGTGCACCACCGGCAACGGCGGCTGAACCACTAACACTACCTGGTGACATCTCCCCATATCCCTAAAAAAAAAAAAGTAAAAAATGGACTGAAGTAAACAAAAGTAATTATGGACTAAAAAATGTAAGAACTAAATAACATGATAGCAAATAACAAATAAACTAAATAACATGAACCAACATGATAGTAAATCATACCATAAGAATAATTTGAAACATAATTGAGCAAAAAAAACATTACTAAAGAAAACTATATACCATTTTATAGTTTTATTTATTTTTTTTATTCTGATACATTAACTTTCAGCATACAGTAATATCCTCTCATTTAACTATAAATACTGTATTTTAACTAAAAAAAAAATAAAACAAAAAAAACACAATTTCTTTGTAATTTTTTATTCTAATTCTATTGAAATAACTAACATTAATTTTACTCAAAAATTGTTAGTGATGTGCCGATAAAACAATAACAAAAACTGTTCACTATTTTGTCATTACTGGCTTTAAAAGAATTAAACATATCAGGTTTTAATCGGAACAATTATTCAGTATTTTTTAATTTTAGTTAATGATGACGGATTATTTCTATGGTAAAATACACTAACACATCTGAGGAAATAATAAAAACCATTTTAAGTAATTTTTTATTTTAATGATTACATGTAATTTACCTAGAAAATATTGTTAAAAAATAATTTAAAAAATTTTTTCTAACTGGATAAAACATGTAATCTATTAATTACATTGATCTAAATTGGAAGAAGAAAAGTAAACAAGAAACACAGAAGCCTATAAGAGAATAGGTAATTCATTATGATGAGGATCCCTTACTGAAGTGCAATCATATGTTGTAGAGAATTATATATATAACTAAGTCAAACTGCATACAAATATATGCATATGTAAATATAAAAACAGATGTAAACATAATACATCTGGAAAGATGGAAACATAAAAAAAATATTAGATAACACAGAAGAAAAGAAGCTTGTGATTATTTTAATATTTTGTAGTTACATTCATGTCAAAAATATCAGGTTTTATTTACTGATAAAAGTTCAAGATTTAAAAAAAAAAATCTTGTCATAAAAAATATATAATATAATAATATTATATAATATTTGGACAACAAAATGTAATGTACTTGAAATTGAGTTACTGGATGAAGTCAGTAGCGGTATAAGGGAGCTGCTGCCAGATAGAACACAAATGATGATGATAATTCTAATTAAATGTATAGTTCTTCAGCTAAAATTTCAAATCAGTAAATGAGATGTCATTTTTCCACTTCAACATAACATATTTGTTTCTTCAGTTACACACATTATTACACAGATTATAATAATAATATTAAAAAAAAAAATCAACAACATGTATACAAGAGTAAAGAAACAATGGATGGAAAGAAAACCATAAAAGAAATCGCTAATGAAGCCATAATGATTATGGTTTCATTAAAAACAAATCATCCATATCCACACAGACACTTCTTAAGAACAGCACTGATACAGAATATTAAAGTAGTTCATTACTTCAAATCAGGAAGTTCACTTTTAGTGGCTATTCAAGTAAAACATACAAATTAAACAAGAAAAACGTACCTACTACCTCGGTGAAACAATTATTGCGGTTCAGAACAAGGAGATTGATATAAAGAGCTTTTTGATGCAAAAATCTTTAAGACTTCAGCTTATTGTAAAAAGTACGCTATAACTATAAGACGGCTTTACATGACTTACCATTACAACAGACTCACTCGTACGGTGAGGTATTTATCACAGTTGACAAATAGTATTCATGTCACTAAAGAACTTTCAGTGGTTTAACAGAATATTCTTCTGTAACACCTTTGGAAACATTAAAGGCCGTCATTTGATGTTAAGATGGTAATTAAGAAAACATCTAGACCTAATGAAGACAGAATGTTATTCAAATTTATCTATAATATATATATACAAACCAGATGCAGCTATCCATGGTCCTGACTACAGCTGTACCAGTTATCTTGGAACACTTCTAGATTATCATACAATAAACTTAATATAAAGAAGATAACATTAAGAAAATCATTAGTTTTATTCACATCAATCCATCAATTTAAAAAAAATAAATTACAATCAATTATACATTTCTATTTTTACTTCAATAAGTGCAAAGTCATTTTATAAATAGCAATGAAAATTTATAGAAAACAAGAATTTTCTAGTTTAATAATCCATTTTTATAAATTTTAAATTTCTATATAAATTCAAAACATTTTGGAGCAACACAAGTTTCAAAATAAAATTTTCTTAAGACCAGAATAAATAAAAACAAACAGCACCCAAACTTAAGAACTGAAGGTTTGTTATAAACTGTTTAATTAATAAACTAGTAATTCCGATTATAGAATGTCAATCTTGCTGTTACAATAAAATTCTAACAATAAAAAAATATTACATTTAGCAAATTTTAAACTTTTCTTTCAGGAAGTAAAATAATATACTGTCATGCTATTTCTTTTTTTTGGAAACTTCTATGATAAAAATTATAGATTAAATCTCTGATCTGTCTGTAATAATGAAAGGAAACAAAATTATTTATATACGCCATTACCACGGTAACAGCCTTTCTTTCTGTAATAAATTCATCAACAACATATTACAATAACATCGTTAATTTTAACATTAAAAATAACATTCGTTAATTTTTGGAGTTTTCAAATGAAATTTAAAGAAATTTTTTTTTTGTAATGTTACTTTTAAAATTTAACCTTAGATAAATTTTTCTTTTCTATATGGTATCAATTTGAATGAAATAATTAAAATTAACTACTTCTATTCAAAACTGTTTCTAATGACAAAAAAGAAACTACACCATAATATGATATATTAAAAAATAAAGTGAAATAATACTTATAATTAACTGTTACTATATATAAGTAGCAGCAAAAGAAGCTCCTTTTCATGTATTGGCTTCAGTATTGTTCAGGTAGATCACAGTGCTCACTACCTAGAGCCACAGTTTTGGCAATCATATAGTGTGGCTACACCTTACTGTGTATCTGTGTTTGGCAATATCTTTGCTTAGAACATGTTAAAAGCTGAATCCAAAAATTATGTGCTGGCAAAAACAAGATTGCTCAGGGTGAAAGCATTTTAAAGTTTACAAAACTCAAATCAGATTGATTACTATACATATTTAACAGTTTTGGGAACCATCAAATCCCTAAGATTAAAGTAAATAAAAGGGTGGCATTTCATCTATATTAAACTAATTAAACATCTTATAAAGTTTTACTCTCTTACGGATGTAGTTGAATTGTAGATAATGTTAACATCACGATGTTGACTTCTCATAAGGAACAAATTGTTAATGATTACAAACAATATTGATCCATAAATAAAGGAATGTCATACATACTTGTGGACTGACCAAATTATCATGAGGAAGATGCATTGTAGGTGCAGCATGGGCAGGGGCTGATGGGTAAGTGGGTGTAGAAGAAGGCGTCGCTCCTGTTAGTAGTCCTCCAGGTGAAGCATAACCTCCAGGGTATGAATTGCCTGCAGACCCTCCCCCAGACCATGGATCTCCTGGGCCTGCAGCACCACTGTCTGTAATTTACATAAAATATATATTAACATTAAGTGATAAAAATTTATGAATACACAACATTTTCTTATCTGAAAGTCCAGAACCGATCATAAAAATTACATATCATACAATATTACATAAAAATAGAAACATTTAAATGGTTCAGCTGACTACCAAATTCAATTTGCTCCACAATAAAATAATGGACAAAATGTGTGAAACTATTTAACAGTTACTGAGAACAAACATGAAGGTGAAATGACTGATACACTCTTGGCCACTTTTATGTCCTATTTTTAACAAAAAAATATCTGGAAAAGGATAAACAGAGTATAAATGGTTTAAATAATCATTTCCAGAAAAATTTTTCAAACACTTTTATCAGATCCAAATCTGTCATTTTCAAATTAAAAACCCAACATTTACCACAACCTATTGATGTAACAAATAAAAACAATGTAGGATAGAACAGAAAATAAAAAAAAATTGTTAAAGGAAATTCAAGGCAATGTTACAAAGATTTATTTATACAAACTACAAAACTACAATCAAAATTAATTTCATTATCTGTTCTACTATAGCTAGTCCACTGTCATCTGTGTAATTCTCAACTTTCTTGAAAAATAATTATTTAATGCCTACAAAAAAAAAACTTCAGAAAAGAATATACGAGCTCCTCCTTTTCATACTCAAGTAATTTTTCCATTGTCTTTTACATTAAGGCTTATATTCAGCAGTTAATAAAATATATCACTTGCTAAAATTAGCCAAAGGAACAATGAATAATTTATGTAAAAGAATACTGCATTAAATGATATTTCTCTGTATGACACTACGACATCGCATAAAAATAAAAATCACTACAACTTGCCATCAACTATTTATGACTTGTTTTTAATGAGAAACAAAGTATTTTGTACAATAGGTACATTTCATATAAAAAATTCAGATATTAGAAAAAATAGTATGGCAAAACACTAACAGATTTTTCAACACAAGGAAAGATGTAGTTTTTTTACTGGACACTTATTAAACATCAGGTTCATTCCATATAAACATAACCACAACTGTTGGTTATTTTAAAGTATAAATTTTGAATCTATCAACTTATCTAGTCTACCAGTTCAATCTCGTTCATCTAGTTGATGCTCACACATAAATCTATTATGCAGCTATAGGGGTCATTTTTAATTTCTTGACAGATGAGACTTGTACTTTTTCCTGATAACTTTTTTAAAGTAAAACAAATGAGTGTCTATACTTGTGTAAAGAATTAATATTCTCTAATTTTTATCTTGTAGTTTAAAAATATGCACAATGTCAGCGAAGGTAACTTAGTCAAATTAACTGAACAGTGTTTGATTTATCGTAGAAATATGTAGAAGTTGAATTTCAGACAAAAGGAAAATGATTGATCACTATCATTTAGTGACCGGTTCTAGAAGACCTAGGAGATGTGACTTTATAATATAGGCATCTCATCTCAGGCATCTCTTGGATATTTTGTGGAACCAGTGAATAAGAAAGCATCTAGACAAATTCATAGGCAGAATAACCACCCTATTAAGCAGTTACGCCATCGTCATCAGATGGTGCTACAAATGGGATCAATCTGGTGGCTAATGAAACTGAATAGTACCTATTCAACAAAAAATGGACAAAAAAGGACAAAGAAAGGGAAAAAATAAAGGGATGTAATCTCGATCTATGAAGAGATTATTCAGAAGATCAAAGTAAATTAGATCTATGCCAGGTTATTGATAGCTAGATGTACTGTTCTTTCTATGAGTATTTTCCTTATCTCTGCTCTCATAGAACTACCACAAAAATGTAGTTTGATTGTTAAAATAATACAACACGTAGAGTGTCTTGTATTTAATATCTTGTTTGACTTTGTTTAAAAGAAACTTTTAACTGCCGTTTAACATTCTCAAAATATGTAAATATACATTTAATAAAAAATCTGTTAGCAGTTCATTTTATTCTTTCTGGATGCCTTAATTTCTGGTATTTTTGTCTATATATATAAATTTTTTTTTTTAAATTTCTTTTCTTACTTTCACGTTCATTTTTTACTAAACATTTTGCATTTAGTAATTTTATCAGTCATTGGACATTGTTAGATTAAAAAAGAATATTTACATGAAAAAACTTTAAGAAAGTGAATATCATTCAGCTTATTAAATTTTCAACATTTACTATAGAAACAAAACTCACAAAATAAAGTTGAACATGACCTTTCATGTTCTCTTCAGATTAAATCCAAAGTACATAGAGATAAATTTATCAGGTTTTTAATTATTACAGTTTTTAATTATTTGCATCATAGGTTTATAATTAATGAATAGTAACAGTACATTCACATTCAGTCTAACAGCAAATCTATCTCAATATTTCAGAGAAAAATCAATTCCACATCTACAATAATGTCACTAAACTATTTGATTTATATTACAAAAATTTTAGGTAATGATTCTTAGAAATTTGTTAATAATCTTAAGTAGAAACAGCCGAAAATGAATTTTTAAATCCAAAGTTAAACTACAAACATAATTGACCGATACAACTATAGGATAAGATTTATAAAATGGTCAAAATGTAAATAATGAAAAAATGTACTGCTAACAATTAATACTTAATAAAATATAAATAAATTTCTTTAAGGCTCTATAAATTAAAACAAAGCAGGTAATTATTCAACTAAAATGTATTATCCCTTTCAACTATAGAACTGCACTTAAATAAATTATAATAGAACTTTCAACATATGCTTTAAGAAAACTATTAAAGTACATACAATATTACCAACTGATACTAATTAATTAACAGTAATATATATATATATATATATATATGATACACAAAGGCAGTTTCTCTCATAAATCTAATACAATGAGAAAGTCCTTTACATCAGAATGTGACCTGTAAAGACTTTTATTCTCATTATCTTATTAGAATGACATGTAATAATATATGGTAGGACATAATACTGAGTGTGTCTTTTGATATAGTATATGTACTAAACGACTTCAATCCAGTACTATACAAGTGCATTGTACGTTAATTAAACAGATTTAATGAACAAGCAGAGGGCTAATAAAGAAATATCAATAATTTGCATTCATTAATAACTGTATATAACAACAAATTTATTGAGCGAATATAAAAAAAAAAAAACACTATGTTATATTACTGGAATAGTTTTAAAAAATAAGCAACCAACCAAAAATTAAACTGACCTAAATAATATGAAGGGTCTGAAGCATAGAGGCCACTCGTTGCTTTAGGTGAGGTGTATCTCGGTGAATCCTGACCAAATTCATCAGAACCATACTGAAAAAGAAAAATAATTGTTTAATCTACAACAGAACTATTAGTATCATATTAAATTATTTAATTGCTATAACAAAAAACATCACCTCTCAGTACAAATAGATAAATGATCTCACAAATTTTTTTTTTTATATTTGATCTATTAAGCATGATAAGTCATTAGAAACAATTACTATGCAGATCAATGTAAAAGATGAAATAATATTCATGATACAAATTTCAACCGACATGTAATATTTAATTATTTACTAAAATATAAACTGTAAACATCTCAAATACAAACAACAAACCGATTACAGCGATCCAATTACAGAACTCAATATTACAAAACAAAAAATAATACTCTAATAACAAAATAAAAATAAAAAAGAAAATACTTAACAACATCAGGTTTTAAAATTATGGTAAAACATTTTTAGCTATGGAGATAAGATATCGCAAATATTAAAAACAGAAAAAATTGTCTTCGGCTTTGATTCATTAAAATGACTGCAGTACAGATTTAAACATCACAAAACACTGATAAAAATCTACATTTTTTTTTAATACTATTATAATTTATATTTCTTTGTCTCTAGTAAAACAGATTAACTAGTAGATTTTTGAACAATACAACACCTTCATTTTATACTGAATTTAACAAATTGAGTTCTAAAACTAAATTGAACTAATAAACTGAAAATTAAATTAAACTACAAAACAACATCATCAACTGCAATTGATTGTGGAAGGATTAACCGCTCTAAGAGATGACCTTTCTGTTAATACAATATTACTAATCATAAATACTGATTCTAGAAGCACTTAATATTACTGACCAATGTCTGTCAAGGAGATATTTCCACTATTTCCCAATTTTGTTTCTTTTGTTTTTTCTAACAACAAAATTTTTTGTTACTAAGTTCTTCAATAAAACGAAAGATAAAAGATAACTTTATTGAAAAACTGACAAAGATTAAAGCGTTTACTAATATACCGACAAATGTACAGTGCTGTACAGTAGTAAAAGAATTGTCTCATAATAAATATTAGGCTTAAAGTTAGAGTAAAATGTAAAAAAAAAAGTATCTAACATACGACTACATGTAAGACAGACTAAAAACAGGGAATGATGCCAAAAATAGGTCATATCAGGCAAGGAGGGAAGACAATGAGTCGGTAACTTGATAACTACTCTGTCCATTAACCCTGCCTAAGAAAAATAGCAGCTGAAACTGAAAATTTTATGAAAAATTGTTATAGTGTAATTTCACCTAATATCAAAAAATTCATAAAAATTAAAATGTGTTTGATTATAACCGGGTCATGAATATTTGAAATGCCAAAAAGTGAAATTAAAAATATTACTGACTGAAAAACGAGGTCGATGACTTTTAACCATTTCATTAAATGGACAAATAAGATTTAGTTTTAACACCTTCGGTAAAATAGATTAACAGAATCGCTACTAAAATCGCTAGGAGTACAGAATCTGAATTTTCCCAATTGATTTACCTACTCACAAGAAGTCGCTTTGTAAATTACAGTCGTACATTTTAAAGAACAGAAGCAATGAGTGATGTGACTGAAATGTAACAATGAGTTCCAAGGGTGGTACCATGAATGCGGATACCCAAAAATGATTTTTTTTTAAATTTCTTTTGGAACTTTTTTAATTACATATATATGAGGAGTCATTCAGAGATTAAATCATTTTGAATTACTTTTGGATGCTCAAAAAATAGTATATTAGTGTAATAGGAATAGTAAACATCCAAAATCATGATGATATTTGAGTAATGTATATTTGCACCCATTTCCTCTTGATACTGTGTGAAAATCTTTATTATCCACATCAATAAAGAAAGTTAAGTTTGTTAAATACACAATACACAAGTCAGATGAAGTTAACAACTTAATGTCCTGAATAACTGGTGTTAAAATTCTCAAATACAACATCCAACCATTACATAATACCAATATTTATTCATTATAAATGTTTTCACAACAGTAAAAAAAAAAAGACAGAATTAGCCGGTATTTTAAACATAAGTAAAAGTTTTCAAAGAACAATGATTTTAATGTGTTTCTACTCGCTACAAAGAATAAACCACGAAGAGCAAAACCAGGCTTTTTTCACAAATAATTACTACAATCATTTTATTTTAAGTAATTCCCTAGAGGCAGTGCCAGAAAAGTTGTAGTTATAATAATAACAAAAGCAAGTACGTACAAAACCATTATTACTCTCTTTATTTTAATCCTGTTATAAACAACTGGAACAGTGGACTTAGTGAATTCTTATCTGTAAAAATGATTAAATTATATAGAGGAATATCTGAAATGGAAATCACTAGCAGAAATGATAGAAATAAAACAAGATAAATGGTCTTAAAGAAACATAAAATACACAAAGAATAGTTTAAATATAGTATTTTCAATTCTCCCCACCCAATCGAAGGTCTGATACCATCATAGCGATATTTACCTTGTTTACTGACAATTTAAGTGATCAATTTAAGCTACAGCCATTGCAATTTAACAAATTTTTGCGACCAGGAAATAGCCAACAATATCGGTCATCCAACACTTATTTTGTTTACCGTTTATATCTTTCCTTACATAATATTTTTCAGCCAAAAATAAATACTCTTCTGCTCTCTTAATCGGAATGAATTTAAGTTTTGTTATGTAAATAGGCCTCGAAATTCTGGCATCTATGTATGGTCATAGTTATAAGGAGATATTAATTTTAATTTTGAGGCATGTGAGTAAGCGTATTGTTTTTTATATTTTACGTGAGAATGCCGGTTTCGTTTATTTAAAGAGCTCTTGAGTTTCATAGGGTTTTATACATCCAAAATAAAAACTTTTGACACATTCAAAATTAATCCACTAGGTGTTCTTATTGCATGTAATATGTTCAATTTTATACTAATATAAATAAAATAGAAAAAAAATCAGTTTTACTAAGTTTTGAGACTGACAGTAAGTAAACAAAATTTTCTGTTGATGTTCACAGAATATAAAAGTTGTCTCAACCAACAGTCAACAGCTGCTCATATTACAAGTGCCAAGAATCACTAGCATACAGGTGTTTGTGCTTCATATCTCTTTTCTTTTGTATAAAGTTTTTTGATTTCCTTATATAATTATGAAGAAAAGACACCGATACAACTTCTTTTTCTTAATAGTAGTAAATCCTTTTCTCTAATATTATTATTAGCTGTAACAAGTAATATGAACGTCCAAAGAATATTTAACTTTAAAAAAAATTTGTGCTCCTGAAAAAAAAGATTGCGTTTTAGGTAACAGCCGACTGGAAAATATGGACTCCCTCGTTAAGCTTCAAACACTCCATTTTCCGTTTTTTAATTTTCTTTTAGGTTTCATAGCCTTTCCAAATGGAATAAAATCACCACTGGAATAAAGAATTATTGTTGGATAAATCAGTTTTTTTAAAGCACACAAATATTTAAAGCAGATAAATATTTTAATGTTAAGTTCGAATGGCTAATAAAAAATTATACCGGCCAACAACGAATCGGTTAGTTTTGGTTAAAATCAAAATTAAAATAGAATCGCAACAAAGAATATTGGGTAGAAAGAATAAGTAGCATCGTAAGATTAATATGAAAAATATTTAATACTAGGAAAATAATTTGGAAGAAACCATATACGGTAAATAGTTTCAAGGAATCTTAAAACGAGATTTTAAAAGGAAAAAAGGATTTACGTAAATAAATATTACTCCAAATAACGTAGTAGTTTAACAGAAACAAAGTTACGGTAGAAGATTTATCAGAAGACGATAAAAGTCGTATCCATAGACCTAAATCGAGGTGAAAAAACAAAAGAATATTACTCAGCGAACTCACCAAAAAAAAAGGCAAGGATAAACAAATATAAATTAAGGTAAAAAAAGCTTACCTAACGTTTATTACAATCGCAAGAATGATTAAAGTAAAAATTCATACCGATCTCTAAACAGTTACAGCATCAAATAGAAAAAAAATAATCCAATTTTCAGAAGTACACCCGCACACGAAGCAGTATTTCATAAGGAGACGTACGGAAGACAATACTATCAATGGAAACTATAAGAAAAAAATATAACTTGATCACAGAGTTTAAATTAAATTACAGTTTTTTTTTTAAACATAAATTAAGAAAAATAAAATAAAATTTTTTTTCCTGGTAATTTCAGTTAAAAAAAAAAAAAAAAAACTTACAGTAATCTGTTTTGTTTACAGCGGCCGATGGTTCTTATTAATAGAATAATTTTTGACGAATTAAACATCTATTTAAAAACGATTATTATTCTCACCATTATATAAAATAATAAGAGTCAATAAAAAGTCTGTTATTTATAATATCGGAACGGAGTTCCGGAACCAGTGCATCCCTGTAACTAACCTAAAAAATTAAATTAAAGTTATAACTGAAAGAGAAGTCAGTTAAGAAATTCTTTTTTGTTTAAGAGGCAAAAAATCGTGAAAAAAAATTCGTTTGAACTATCAAAATATTTAATACGTATACTAAAGTTTATTACATATAATAATAATAATAATTAAAATTGATTTAAATAAATGAAAACTTGCTCTTTAAAGTACTAAAAACTAAAAATTATACAAGAATGACAAAAAATATATTATAACAATAAACGTAGAAACGTTTGAAAAGTCGACAAAAAATAAAAATTTGAGTAGCTTCACATTTCAAATGTTAAACAATCATCACCAGATAAAACGGAATTAATTAAAAGTATAAAAAAGAATAATAAATAAATAAAAGCAAATTAATAACGAAAAACCTACCTTTTTACTAGGCATAAATTTTTTTTATTTCATTAATAGATGTGCTTTATTAATAAATAAATGTGTATGTGCGCGCATGTAAATTGTGCTTTCACATTCTATTTTTACTATAAATAATACATACCATTACTTTGTTAACTAAATATATCGTAAGCTAATATTGTCTCTTTTAACTTGGACTATCCCTAAATTGTTGTTTTTTTTAAGTTTTTTTTTTTTTTAATATAGGCAGTTAGTACCATTTCCTAAGTTCTTTAAAATAATTTCTACTTTTTTTATATTTAATAGTAACTGACTTCTTTATAACTACCGATGATGATTGTTTAATGATTGAAATGCGCATCTCGTAAAACAATTTCCTTTACCTATTTATTTCAAGTGTTTTTTTTTATTAATTTAATCGCAGCTCTTTCCCTCACTTTAAAGATTTAATTAACTCCAAAACCCGTAGATAAACACTGTTTTTTTTTATGGTGCCGATTTTTTTTTAGATTTAACGAATTTTCTTGATTATAACACCTTTACGTTGTCTTTTTTAATTTCAGATATTATAAAACATTCGATTTCACATTTTTATAACATAACAAATAAAGTAATAATATTTTAAGTATAAAAATTATAATAACTTAAAAAAAAAAAACAAGCTTTCCACTAAATTTTATTAAATAATACGTCCAAATTCGTCAGTTGACGGTGAGGCCATTTAAAAAGCAGCAGGGGTAAAATCAAAGTCACTTGAACGAGTGAATAGAAAATATATCTAATCACTTTAATTAACAAGTTACGTATATTATTGTTTTCTAACAGCAGTAGTTCACACGGTACCAGTAACTGAATTTAGTAACGGTTTAATAGCTTGCTTTAACTACCTTACACCTGTAAATTTATCTGTAAGCTTCTTGTCAGTAATCGTCACACTGTGCTATGCAGTACGACGAACATGTATTGAATGAACACCGAACAATTTTATCATTGCTATTGTAACTATCTAAACTTAGTTTTTTCTTTATTTATTTTTTTATTGATAGCGATACTGTTCAGATACGAAAAACAACGGTCGATTTTGTTTTTATGATGTATGATACAATCAGATTCCTGAGATTATGAGAATAAAGATTTCAATTGTAGGGCTATAAGACAAGTACAGTTCAATGGGCTCGGCATGCTGATGTGCAGCGGGAAACCATTAACTCCTCACTTTTACCAGTACGGCTTAAAATGCGGAACTTGTTCTTGAGCACGACTAAATTGAGAGAAAATTTTTATCTTACGTGGAATCGTTATAAAGAAATTCGCAATACAAAAAAGTTAATAAATGAAACCGAAAAGAGAATAAGGAATTAAGTATAAAAATAATAAAACGTCAAAATCTACAAGTTACAAAAATGTTTTATTTACATGGAACAATTAATGTAAAAAAGGATGGAGTTTACGAAAGACAAAGAGTAGTTTCTGTTCAAATAAAGCCTGCGTTAATACAAAAAATAAAAAAATAGAATAGATAAGTATTATTAAAAAAATGACTGTGGGTACTGGATGGGCATCGACTCTTTTACCAAATCAGCTCTTCCATTTAATGATTTCGAAAGGTACTTTAAGATACCTTTATACCGGTCTTACGTTCTAATCACTTACAGGTAGATTTTAACAGTACCGTCAGATGGCTTAAAAGAACTTTTTATCTCCTTGACCTATACAACGTTCGTGACATAATTTAGTATCAGTTGTTTTATCATCGCCTTCGTAATTTTTTTATATTACTGTTTACCTCATCAATTAGCACAGATCGATGCTCGTTTTACGTACACATAGGAACAGTAGCAAACCGACTAAAAATTTCGACTGTCAACGTTGTATCAACACGAAAATGTACATATATTTAGTTTGCTTATTATCAAACCCAATATAAGTAGAAAGTTAGTAATCGAGACTCATTGTTGCGCCAATTCTCACGCTGACAACTATAATTGAATAAAGATTTAAAATAAATAATAACTGTTAAATTTTGATCCACGTAATTATTATTATTTTTATTTTATTTAAAGAATTTTAACTTCTCAAAAATTCCGAATCAATTAAATCAACTCACTTTTGCTTAGTGTGCATGCGGGCGCCAACAGGCACACAAAAAACCCGAAGTAAATTAAATTTGTTTAAATGGAAAAAGAATAAAACTCTGCATGCTATGAATATTTATAATCTAAAGTAATCATACGATAACAAATATGATAAAAACAATAATAAAAAAAAATAAAAGATAAATAAAAAAATAAGAGCTGTGAAAGCTAAATTTGTTTTCTATATGAAGTAACAGAAGTCGGCAGCAGCGCGTTGATATGGATGTTCTTCCTTAAACATAATATGCGATGCCAGCATAGAATAATACAAGACAACAGAGGAAATGTTATTATTTAGAAGTTGTCTTCTCTTCTAAAAGAGAATATGAAGGAAAAAGAAAGAGAGATGGTTAAAGGAAAGCAGAAGAAGAATAAGATGAAGGAAAATGTTAGTATAGGAAGACGGAAAGAAGTAGGATGGTTTACCAGCTACTGTGTGGCTGCTAGTAGTGTAGCGGAGCTTTATGTTTCTATACTCCACTCCCTTTGTTCATGTTTTCAAAGCCATAACTTGAGACAATATCGAGTATAAGAAACGCTGACGTAGGTGGCGGTCGGTAGGCGCGGGGAGAGAAGAGGGAGGGGAGAAATGCACTGCAATAAAACATAAATAACATCTACATCACCCCTCCATCTTAACTTGTGTACTTCCCGCGGTTCCTCGCCGCTCCTTTACTTGCAATATATTACACATGAGAGCGAGAGAGGGGTGTGACGGAATAGGGAAGAATTTACGTCATGGCATACTTCACAGATGAACACTACAAATAACTGAATGTACGCGCATAACTATAACACAACTTATCCTTAACAAAATACTTGTTATTACAGTAGTAATTACGTACTAAGTAATAACACGTGAAACAGATATAAATTCCGATACCTGAAGAAATAATTCATTAAATAAATGTACTAAAATGTATAAAATATCACTCCGACACGACTAAAGAAAAGTGAAAAAAAAAAAAAAATTATATATGTATGTGTGTATATAACATATTAAGTATGAAAACCCGGTAACCGAAAGAAGTAATGAGAGAAAAGTTTTTTTGTTGTAAATAGCTTTAAAAAAGTGAATCATAAATTAAATAATGATTTTAACCGAGTTAAATCCTTTTTATCTCAGGAGAGATTTAAGGACAACGGGGTTAGGTAGATCAGAACTATAGGCTTTTCTTTATAAATGCAGATGAGAATATATTTTCCGAAAAATTTAAAGCTTTACGTTAATTACTTGTGACGTGAGACGCAATTAAATTACAAATTCGCTTACAAAAAAAAAAAGAAGATTTCAGCTTTTCTCCTTCCCTTATTTATAAAACTATAACTAATGTGCTATTATCTGTTGCTGGCGCGCGCGCGCCAGCAATAGATAGTGTGAGTGTGTATAAAAGTTTGCGTACAAAGTAATATATGATTAGCCGGCCTCCGTGGCCGAGTGGTAGCGTCTCGGTCTTTCATTCCGGAGGTCCCGGGTTCGAATCCCGGTCAG
>JAAAKQ030056715.1:2619-13251 GCA_010016005.3 Zanna intricata
TTGTCAATTCTATCCAATGTACTTGATAATATCAATCAAACAAAGCCTTTGGTATTTTTTGTGGGGCGTTTTAATATCCAATGATATCCATTCGTTCTTCTTGTTATACGGCCTATTCACTGCCATTTTAATTCTTGTAACTTTTGTAATATCATATACTTTCATCTGTTCTCTGATCTTTCAATCTTGTCTGGTAACTCCAGTATACATTGTTCCATATTTCTTTGCGCTACTCACAGCTTCTGTAATTATTGAACAGTTAATTTCCAACACATTCACTGTCATTTGTGACTCTGAGGTGGTTTAAATAGGAATTATCGTGATAGATAATTCATAAGCCTCTACTTCCAATTCCAGCTATCTAAATACCTCCTTGAGCCAGGTTGAGAATAGCATAGGTGGTCTAGAGTAACCTTGTCATACACCCTTTATTTACATTTACTTCTTCAGTATGTCTGGTCACACAGATGGTAGCCTGCCTTTGCTTTTTTTGTTTAACTATAGTAGCAAGTTTATGTAGGCTGTTTTTTTTTCAATTAAAATTTATTTAGCAACAATAAATTATTGAACCTGATGATAAAATATTAACATAAGAAATTACAGTAGTTGTTCAAAATGGCGAATGTACCAAAACTGTAAGGGAGCTTGAGAGAGTAAATTGCTTTCTGGATCTGTGGGTCAATTCAAAGATTTGCAGAGAATGGACAATTATGGTGGCTTCCTCTTCCATTATGCAGATCGGCTGAAAGTAGGCATGTTGGCAACGAGTCACTGTTAGATTAGTCTAACACTTCAATTTCAGAACGAAAGTTTCGCTGTCGGTGGACGATGACTGCACTACCAAGGGCTTGGGACCCATGCAGCTGTGAAGTGTAGTGCCATCTAGACGAAGGCAGTCTAGGTTTGTAATCACTTCATTCGCATATATCATCCTCTGAAGTAATACCTTACGATAGTTTCGAAGGCTAAACAGAAAAAGGTTTGTAATCGCTGTCGGCAGGACAGGGAGTGCACTGCCGAGGGCATGGTAGTCCATGCAGCCATGAGGTGTAGGTCCATCTTGATAAGGGCAGATGTGATAAAGTAAATGTCATGCAGTGATAAATCTAAGTTTAATTTGGTCACTCCTGACCTATAAGGGAACTAGGTCTAAATTATTGTTGTTGCAAGCAACATTTTCTTTCTTGGCTTGTTAAGTAATTACAAACAACAATGAGACATTTACAGTCACTATTAGCTTGTTAAATTAGAAAACTAGGTGCGGGGTTCATCCTTCTGCCAACTCAGTTAGCTAATTCAGAGGGCAATGAGTAGGACAGTTGAGAAGTAGACTATAGCAAAGGCAAAGGCTGGGTGTCAAAACTCACCGATGTAAATGTTTACCAAGGCATTTACATTGATGGCATCCCAAACAAGGTCAGGTTGATGACTGTGATATGTAATCAGTTTGAGAGTCAATAAGACGACTCCCAGTAAAGTCCAGCAGAGCTAGGGTAGGAGGGGTGGTGTGGCGATTGGAATGTCAAAAGGTGGGTGTCATTCCACCTGAGGTTGGGATGTTCAAAATGACGGCCCTCATTCAAAATACATGCATCCAGGCATTTTTTCATCGACTGCTGGACTCTTCAAAAAAATGCCAAGTGTCTAATGAACCCTCCCAATCCCATCTTGTCCGTAATCTTCTATGATATCATGTGGGTGTCAAATACAAATGTCTTTAAATCTCTCACAAGAAAAAGTCCAAGAGGATTGAGATCAGGAGAAATTACAGGCCATGCAACAGGACTTCCTTGACCAACCGATCTGTTTGGAGGTGCTTATTTAGGAGATTTCAAACTTGTATGTAATGAGCCAGAGTCCTTTCCTGCATGAACCACATCTTCTTTAGTGACAAAAATTTTACTTATTTCAAGTAAAAAAGAGACAAATAAAGTTACCCCGAATATCAGCTCATATGTAGAAAAATTATATTGGTGACAGTTCTCTGAAATAGCACGAGGGTTTTCAATTGATCACATGTGTGTGTTAAGAATAGCTAATCTAGTAAATCTACATCAGTAAAGAAAATATCATTAAAAAAATTCGGATTAATACATTTTTAGATAAGCCATTGGTGTAGTTTAATACTGTGAATATAATCTTGAGGTAAAATAGCTTGTATTCACTGATAGAGAAAAGACATGGAGTTGATACTCACATAAAACTGCTTTTGAAACTCTTGCATTACTGACACTGAATTCAAAGGCCAGCAGTACTTCCAAATGGTTACATACTTCATTTAACACATCCTCATTGTATTGGGTGTATATATTTTAGCACACCATGCTGGTGTAGTGGTTAACTCAACATCACAAATTTTTTTTTTATTACCTCCGGAACCACAGTTAAGTATCTTCAGAGGATGAAATGAATGAATTGTAGCGAGTATGAAAAATGCCATGCCTGACTAGGATTCGAACCTGGGACCTCCGGATGAAAGGCCGAACATAGCAAATTAGCTGATTTCGAAGTTGGGAGTTCTAATGTTCAAATCCTAGTAAAGACAATTACTTTTATACAGATTTGAATACTAGATCATGGATACCAGTGATCTTTGGTAGTTGGGCTTTATCAACCACACATCTCAGGTACGGTCGACCTGATACTGCACAAGATTACACTTCATTTGCATTCATACAAATCACCCTTTAAAGTAATACCTTACGTTGTTCTGGAGACTAAACAGAAAAAGAAAGGGTGTACATTTTTTGAATATGTTCATCTGATCAGGGCCGGATTAACCCACTTTGGAGCCCTAAACATTTTCTTCTTATTGAGCCCCTTCCCTCTCCCCCAGGAAATAAGGTACACAAAAAATATAAAACAATTAATAAAACAAAACTAAATAATGTGAAAAACTAAAACAAATCTTAAATTTTTATTAATAAAAAATATTTAATATTCTACAATAAATTTTAGTTTCTCTAGAAAAGTTTGTTTATAAATTTAACGTCTAATAATTTATTAAATGTCTAACAAAAATAAGTATAAATATGAATAAACCTCATTTAAAAATCCAAATTTCTAGCCATTAATTCAGCAAAATAAATTATCAATTATTTCATCATAATCAATATTATCCAAAACATTTTGTTTGATATATAAAACAGCTAAAGAATTTAATTTTGACTATGCGTTTTGTAAATAATTTTTTGCACATTTTAATACCGAGAATGATCTTTTACCAGTAGCATTTGATAAAGGCAAAGTTAAATATATTTGCAATAATATTTCTATATCTAGAAAAGTTGATACTATTTTTATGCTCTTTATAAATTGTAGCATATCAGATGGCAATGTTAAATTTTGGTTTTTGCAAATTATTTAAATTGCAACAATTCCTCATACACTGTTAACGTTTGCAATTTCAAAAGTTTTAAGCGTCTTGATGTGTGAATTCAGCGAGAAAAGCATGTAGGGTAATATTTGTTAATTTTACGGTTAAGGTAATTTTTTGGTGAATTCTATTTAGTTTTAAATATTTGTTGATGTGTTTTCAATGTGTCAAAATGTTGTGGAAATAATACATGAGTATTTGTAAACGAATGCCACCAGATTCATTTTTCTAGCTATAATAGTTATTGAGAAAATAAAATTGAAAACAAGACTTGAATTTAATAGCATTTAATTGTATTTTATCAACAATCAATGATAAAAATTTAAACTAATAACTAAACAGCTCCATACCAGCATGTATATAACCCACATACTATTTTTCAAATTGACTAATAGAGCCGATTTCAAGGTTGATATTTTGGGATGCTTATTTTTGCTATGCTTATGATGATGTCTATTTACTTTTGACATCCTAGTGTAGACACTTTTGTGGTTCCGGAGGTTAAACATATAAAAAAAAAAAAAAAAAGTGTATAGACAGTTTGACCGGGTTCTAGACATTTGTCACACTTGGCTAAGCAATGATCCAGCCCTGGTTGTCCTCATTTACTGCGTTTTTCGGGTTTTAAGCTTCCTGTGTCTCTGAACAGTCTATGAATGCACGAAAACGTTGTGTGAGAAGGAAACACTCGATCGGGGAAATGTTCCTGATACAGCTGTCTTGCCTCAAGGGTGTTACAGCGTAAAAAATCTACATTAAATACATATCAGTCAGCCATTTCTAAGTCTGTATAAATAAGAATCCTATTACCTGCCATGGTGAATAAGATAATGGTAAAAAAACTATGTAACTCGTATTCGCTTGGTTAATAGCAAAAGACAAATCAGATGTTAGTTTTTGTTTACATTTACAACAATGACTTGCTGCTAATTATAACATCTGTTTTAATACAAATTATGTTTCAATATTAACATAATTTATAAATGTAACGTTTTCATAATTTCAATTATATTTACAATATTATTAAATTATAATAATCAATTACTAATAACATTAGGTAAAATAACTCCAGTTGAGATCACGTCGAGTTAATTTTATTTGGGAGGAAATGAAAACTAGTTTTTTAATCTATAGCAACTCGCTTGAAGAATTTTTGACATAATGTTGTTATTTATGAACTGATTTGAACAGAGGTGTCGTTTTCTTTTTCATAAAATAATAAAAATGTATCTTTTTTTTTTTTTTTTTTAATAACATCTTAATAAAGCAGCGGCTGCAAGTATATTAACAATTAAAACCTTTACACGGCTGCCATTTAAAATGGATTAAGAGATCAGGTTTATAATTTTTATATAAGTAAACCTCCAGGAACCCTAGCAGTATAAGAAATTTCAGTTTGATACGATTAACTGCTCCTGAGAAATAAATTTTTATGTTTAAAATATAACATGATGGACAGCCGGTAAACTAAGTATTTCCAGTCATATGTTGATGCCGGCCTCTGTGGCGCGACCGGTAGCGTTTTGACTTACAGATCTCAGGTTCGAACCTGAGATCTGCCATGCCAGTCAGGCACGGCATTTTCATACACGTTACAAATCATTTATCTCCGTTCTCTGAAGAAATATCTAATGTTGGTGGTTCTGGAGGTTAAAAAAAAGGTCATATGTCGATAAAGTTTTTCTTTATTCTGATGCAGGAAATCATTCCCAGAATTCTTGAAATGCTTTTTATAAACACCGTGTATATTTACAGAGACATAAGCATAAGCGTGTATTATAGAATAATAAGTGCAGAAAAACACGGAAAATTTCAGCAGAGGGAATTCTATACATTAAAATCTATGTAGCAGGAAAAATGAATTGCTCTTGAACATTCAAGGTTTTTTTTTCAAGTTTAAAGTAGTTATATGCTTGGAAGAATGGAAACATAAAATTTAACACGTACGACAATTTCTATACAGTGAAAACCATACATGGAGTAAATCACAATTAATTTGCAATAAAATGGAAACGAAGAATTTTATTTTGTGAGATTATAGGCATCAACTGCTACGGTCACTGACCCAAATGGAAACTTGTAGCATCTGAAAAATGCCACTCCTAACCGGGATCTCTTGCCCTTCCGTCTGAAAATTCCAGGTTTGAATTCTGGTTAAGTATCGCATTTTTTGTACGCTAAAAAAATTTCTCTGTTTGGACTAACGACTGTAGCGGTTGATGCTAAAAAAAAGAAAAGAAAAATAAATTCACATTAAACAACAATTTCATCGGTCTACCTTGTATACAAAAATGAAATTAACAGCTGAATTAAAACCTAAAAACAAACTTACCTTGAATAAATGTTTATTATGCAACATAGAATTTCTGTAGGTAAGAGTTCGGACTTCATCTTTCAACATTTCTTCATGTATTCCAAAATGCGCATAAGAATCGAAATAGTAATCTCTTGAAGTCATTTCTTCAACGTTCACCTCTTCTTTAGGACAAGGAGGCTTTAAAGAAGAATTAAGTATAATTTTAGTGGCCGGTAATCCCCCATTTTCTGTAACACCTTCCATAGCCTCCATTTGGTCGACCTGTGAACAATACATTAAATATGCTGTCACTATAACGATAATGTTAGCGATCACTACATAGTTTAACATTTTATAGCTGAAAAAGCCTTCAACATGCACAAATCAATGGTACAATAGTATGAATTGGACAGACTAATTTAAATCACTATCATAAATAAACAACAGAGATAACAATAACAAACAGCAAATAAATGAGAAGGTAACGCCGCTTCCTCTCTTTCTCTTACTGTTTAACTATTTCATTGCTTTTATTATTGCACTCATAATTAGAAAATTTTATAATAATCAGTAACAGGTCAATTCCCATTTCTTACTACAAATCAGTAGGGCTTTTTAAAAATAGATAAGGCTTTAGGAGGTTATATAGATACAGAGGAAAGTAGTGCAATTTTATTTTTTATTATTATTAAAAAAAAAAAATTCTTACATTTTGATTTACAAAGGAATTATGTATTCTTCTAGGTAGAATTAAGTGGTAATTTTACCATATTTTGCGGATTTAACAATTAACAAAAATTTTTAACATCTAAGAGATAGAAACCGCATTAAAGCATCATACTTACATACATTATTAAACCAATTTTCTAGTAAGTTTTGCTTACTCTTAAAAAAAGTAAAAATACATTTAAATTTGAAATGAATATACAGAAATTTATTTCTTCTTAGATTGTACTCATACGGGTTGATTGAGTATGTGTGCATTTTAGAAAATATTTTACATTTAATGCATAACTATTATGTTTATTATTTAAAATAAAATTAAGTATATATATATATACTTAATTTAGTATATTGCACACACACACACATATGTGTGTGTGTGTGTGTGTGTGTGTGTGCGCGCAATTTTTTTCTATAAATTTGAAGTTCTATGTAATTTCTTCTTTTTTTTTTTTAGTTGATACGGAAGTCAAAAATGAGTTTTTGAGATACAAAAACAGGCAGTCAGATCATTGTTTGATGCCAATAAATATGAATTGTCCAAGTTAAATTTAAAAAAATTTGAATCTTAACTTATTCATTTGTACGATAATTATGAATGTACAATCTACTAAAAAATAATCACTTATTCTTAAAAAAATAACAGCATCTACCAAAATTGTAAAATGAAAACAGTACATTCTGTATCGAACATCTGAAGAAGTTACAACGTTATTGAAACGATTATGTTTAAAAATAAAAACCTTGCATTGTTAAGTTTTATAATTTTTGATTATGGATATTCACAGAGTAAAGCAATCATTCATCATTTAACAATATCTACCTCTAACAAACTCGACAAACTACTACAGCTTATGAGATAAGGCCTTATTATGCTTCCGTTGTAATTTCAATAAATTATTAAATCGTTTAAGGGCTTTTCACCGATTTATTTGGAATATAATAAAGAGATTTTCTTTGTAAAAAAAAATATCGTAGTCAATAAATTTTAAAATACAGGCAAAAATAATTAAATAACCATAAATTGTTCACATCTCCTTTCTAAAGTACTCAATTTTCCTTTTTCTTAATTGTGATTTTTTTTTTTTGTATTTAATAAATCTACCTATTTAATAATTCACCTTAATATTAGTTATACATTATGCTCTTTTATCACACCTATTTCTATAATTACATGTGTATTTTGGATGCTGCTTTGATCAAGGTTTTACAGTGGTTTTCTTTGATCTATCCAAAAACTTTTTTTAATCGTGGAGTAGCACATTTCCCCTATCCTGATATGATCTGTATAATTATAATTCAATCCGAAAAAAAAAAAAAAAAAATTATAAATATTCTTATAAATTGTGTAAAAAAGCTGATTAAACTGTTTTCCCTTAAGATTCCAAATCTTTAGTACTAATAAATATATAGTAAGAGTTTCTTAACTTTAATTTAAAGAATAGGCAGGCCTACCTTTCTGCCAATCTGTTTCTGAAAATGTTAAAGCTGCAACTGAAAACAGCGATACTGCTGACTGAGGAGACATCATATATAGTAAGAAAATTTATATAATAACATCTATCCAGCCGATTTCAGAACAAGTAAAACCACATTTCAGATAATTTTGCTCTGAATTTAACAGTGTTTAAGTCATTTTTTAGAAAGTATGTTTTCATGAGAACACGAAAAGATGCAATGTTTTTAGTCTTCAGGTGTATTAGTTTAGCTTCTTCGCTTGCTATTAAAACACTACTGGATCAATTGCAATGAAATTTCCATAAAAACTAGCATACTTCATTAACTCATACCCCTAAAATTATATCGGATGTTATATGCAACAGTCTATTAAGAGCTGTTATTTAACTATTATAAGTTTTTTTATCTGTAATATTTTTAAATTGATGAATATGACATTTTATAAATTATTTCTAACGTGAATTTTTTTTGTTGACAATTTTATAAATATAGAAATAAACTTATTTTAAGAGAAGTAATAGAAAAATCATGCTCAGCATGAGTTTTTCCTCAATTTCTATGATGTAGCCAAACTTATTTTTTATAAAAAAAAGTTTGCGTAGCAGTTATTGATTTGGATTTATTCTATTACACTTTCACTTTGCGATTCATTTATTTGTATATTCTAAATTTCCAGATGGTAATTAATTAAAGGGATCATTTTTATAATCGGCTTCTCTCATCACGATAGCTTTGTTTTAAAATTTATTTATTTTAATTTTATTACGTTATAACTGCTATCAAAGATCCGTTATGATTTCAATCATTTTCAGAATCAAGAAGTTTGTTAGAACTTCGAACTACGTTTACAATTCTAAACATGACCTAATCTAAGAGTGAAATGAAGATGGGGAACAAACTAAAAAAAAATAATCATGAAAACATTAAATTTCAATTCAATTAGATTTGTAATAAGAAATACTTTCAAAAAACACTTCAAATTTTGTTATAGATGGTGTTTTTTCTTCCATTTGGTGAACTGTGGGAGAAATATGTCTTTTTTTCTCAAAAAGGTGGGTTTATGAATCGCACTGTTAGGAAACGTACTTGGTAGTACTAGGTAGCATACAAAAACTTGATAATAAATAATACTTGAAATATTGATAATAAATACTTGAAATAATAAATTTAAAAGAAAATATACTACAGCTTCTTTTTATAGCAAATGAAAGTACTGAAGATGGAAACAATTTTATTAATTACCAAACTTCATTAAAAAAAAAAGTAAAAGTATTACTTCACAATCGATTATAGCTGCTAATAAAACACGAGCATTAGGAAAGTGTTGCAAATGTGGCGACAAAGATTTGTTACATAAAACAGAAATAAATTAGATCGACAAAATTTTTATTCTACAGTTAGAACTATTTGAACTAACTGATGGAGAAATAAAATAAGTTCATTTACTAATAATATAAAAAGTGTGTCCACAGATAATCGAGGGTCACACTTATAAAGTTATAAATGCAATATTACATAACAGATATTTGGTTCGTGAAGGCCATTAGTTTTATTAAAAGAGGAAAAAATATGATATGAAGTAAAACACATGGTATGGTATGGTATGAAGTTGTTGAAATTTAATGTTTTCATGATTTTTTTTTTTAGTTTTTTCCCCATCTTCATTTCACTCTTAGGTTAGGTCATGTTTAGAATTGTAAATGTAGTTTGAAGTTCTAACAGGCTTCTTGATTCTGAAAATTATTGAAATCATATCGGATCTTTGATAGATGAATGGTTGTAGTTGAATACAACTATTAAAAAAAAACTGGCTGAGAAATTCAAAAAAACGTATGTTTATTTGTTCTAGAGGCAATAAATTTTAATAAATTCATAATAATCAGTAATTCCTAAAAAGAATAATTAACAAAATTCAGTGATATCCAAAAAAAATTTCAACAAAATAGTAAACCGTACAGTAAGTCTTGCAGATATAATTTCTTCAACTCAAAAAACAAAAATTTCTGGAATATAAATAAAATTTATTTTAACAAACATCAAAAAAGATAAACACTAAATTTCTATTATTAATTTTGAAATTTGTTTACAAAAAATAAACAACTGATATATAAATAGATAATAAACAATGTTTAAGTGTTCCATATAATAAGCGAAAAATTTGTCAAAAAACTCTTACCACCTCGATTTCATTTATATGTAATACGTATCACATTTACCAAAATAATAACAATTCTTATGATTATTGTTTAATAAATGAAATCGGGTCAGCAAGAGTTTAAACAAATTTTCTGTTTTTTATTTACGATATGGAATGCCTTAAACATTGTTTATTACTAACAGATTTACTTCCTTGTATAAAGTAAAGGAAATATCACTTTTCTGATTTCAACAGAAACATCTGTTTTGACCCTCCCTGAATCCATTTTGACTAGTTTTGGCGTGACCTCTGTATGTACATATCTCAAAAATGATTAAATGTAGGATGTTGTAATTTTAAATTTAGTACTCTTGTAATATCTAGTTGTGCACCTCCCTCCTCTTTGGATTGGAATCAACTGGACCAAAAATATCCAAAAAAAAAAAAACACAAAATACAAAAAAAATTTGGATTTTGGACTTTAACTGCAATAATAAGCTCTCATGGGGGGCTTTTCAACTATATATCATAAGTGGTACTTATTTTCATTGGTTTCAGAGTTATAGCCAAATTAAATTTTAATTAATGAAATATTTAGATCTTACCATGTTACAAGGAGAAGGCACATCGATTTGAATCAGA
>JAAAKQ030056726.1:4545-16004 GCA_010016005.3 Zanna intricata
CTCTTTTTATTTATTTGATGTTTGTTTTTAACTAATTTATAGTTAATAAAAAAAATATAAATAAAAAATAATAATAATTAAAAAAAAAAAAATTAATAGTAATAAATAATAAGTAGTAATATAGTGGTAATTTATAGTTTTTTATTTTTATTTTTTTCATAGTGTATTTCTTAATATCAGTTATTATATTAAATGGTTGTAGAGAGCTACTGTTAACTTACTAAATTTTTTACCATGTAAATGAGGTTGTGAAAATCCTAATTTTTACACATACTAAAAGATACGAGTTGAATTACAGGTTAACTTTAGATAATAAAAAGTCAGAAATTTGTACTCTGGCAGGGAAACTCTATTTGATTGGTGGAATAGAGAAAAACTCATTGATATGTTAGAATTGTGAACAAAAGACAAATGGCCTATTATTAATATATCTTATACTCAAACATAAATTTTATTATTGATAAATAAGTTGCAATTTTTTAAAAAGTATAAGATTTAAAAAAAGTTTAAAAGACAACCAGTCTTTTTAAGTAAATTGTTGTAAACAGCTATAATGCATTTAAGTATGAGATGTGGCTATTAAATAATGAGATTAATGCTGCTACAGAAGAAGTGCGCATACACCAAATTCATATGACAAACAGCTGTCTAGCATGAAGCCTTCTTTTTTTTATTTTTGCCACTCCAGTCTCTGTAGACATTGGCCATGGCCTTTGTTTGGATAAGATATGTTTTTTTTTTGTTTTGCCAAAAAAATAAGCATTTTATTACAGCAAAGAATTGTTGTGAAATTACATATTAACTCGGAAAAATCACTGATGAAACTTATCTTTTATTAAAATAAGTATTTGGCAATGAATGTTTATCTCGTACGAGTTTTTGAATGGTTTAAGAGTTTTCAAGATGGTCGAAACGATGTTGAAGTGATGGTCAAAATTCAAAGTGGTGATTTTTTTCGATATTCATGGGAATGTACCTTCACTGGGTTCCTGAAGGTCAAACTATTCATCAACATTACTACCTTTAGGTCCTTGCTCAACTCCATGAAAAAATAAGAAAAAACTACCAGAATTGTGGAAGAACAAGTCACGAATTCTTCAACAGTACAGTGCACCAGCTCACACTGCATTGTCTGTCAAGACATTTCTAGCCAAGTATAATATCCAAGTGATAGACCATCTGCCTTATTTGCCTGACCCATGTAACTTTTATCTGTACCTCTCCAAGGTCAAATCTGCATTAAAAGGAACAAGATTTCAAATCATTGAAGCTGTGAAAGAAAAAGCGGCACACATCATGAAAGAGCTAACAGAAGAAGACTTCCATTACTGTTTTGAACAATGGAAAATTTGCATGGAGATTGTACGGATAGAGGAGGGGTGTATATTGAAGGGGATAATAATTAAATATGTATAAATTTAAAATAAAATATTTTACACATTAATCTTGTTATTTAACAGCCACATCTCATTAGCCAACTAGATTAACCTCACATGTAATCTTTAAACAAAGTATTTTTAAACAATTATCAAGAATTTTGTGGTTTGATTAAACAAAAAAATCTATTAAAATTAATAAATATGAAAAGAAGCAGAACATATGTATTCAAGAAACACAACCATGCATACCTACTCAAAGGTTAAATTTATCATGAATGTGGTGGGAAAAATCTACCAATTTAAATACTTGCTTTTAAATTTAGAAAGGCCTTTCAAATATTTTGAAGTCCTTAGTTGGAAAAATTTAATAACTTTTTTGTACAGGCTTATAAAAGCATTCACTTATGATTAACTTTTATCCATTTGTATCCATTTGTTATCCATATAACTTTTATCCATTTGTATCTATTTGATATGGTTTTACTAAGCCAACATATATAATAAAAGTACTAAAAAATTACTTCTTTCGATGAAAGATCTATGTTATCAAAATGTAGAAGCTGAAGTTGACTTAACAGAATTTAATTGTTTTGTAATTTCTTATTTTTGTAAAAGTTTTTGTAATTGGTAATTTTACTCAAATAATAACTTTCAAAGCAATCAGTATCATTCAACTGTCAAAAATATTTTAGAAAATTTAACAAGGGCAACAACAAATATTACAAAGAAAATTTTTAAACATGTAAAATCAGTTTATTCTAAATTTAATTAAAGTGATAGTACATTTTAATACTAAGCTTTAGACAATAAGATTAAAATTATATCTGTATGATGCCTAGAAACATAAAAATATGCAACAAATTTTTATATACAATATAGAGTATAATTGTTTCTAGAAATTTTAACTCAATAATGAACTGATTTAAGAATGTACTCAGTACTGTAATAACTATACACTGTCCTTAATTATGGGCTATATAAGGATTCAGGGTTGTGTGTAAATACAAAAATTTCTAAAAAAAATCTGACTAAGCTGGGATATTTATTGTTTTACTTTCAGAACTTTCATATTGGTCATGATGAAGTACTGAAAGGAACCACAGACTTTAGAAATGTTACGTTAAGCAACATAATTTTTTCTTTAATATAATTGAATGGTAACAACTCGCTTTCAAATTAATAGAATTTTTGGAAAACTACAAAATAAACACTACATTTAGTTTTTAAGAATTTGATTTCTCCTTCATTTTAGTGTGAATCCTCTTCATTATTATCTGGATTACATCTCGCGTGTTTAATCATTATTGATTATTTTTATTAGGTTTTTAATTTAATTTTGTATATTAACTCATTTTTTTAAATAGAATTTTTATAGTGGTGGATTTTATACTCAACTTTATTTATTGTTTTTGCTTTAATGGAAGTCCATTTCTAAACATTAGATTTTGTTTCTTTTTGTTTTGTATGTAGTTATTAATAAATTTGGTTGTGTAAATTTATCATGATTTCTTTTTCAGTGTTCCTATAGAATTAAATATATGTTTTAATTGATCTAAATTGGGATAAATTATGCCCG
Organism: Zanna intricata; assembly: GCA_010016005.3. NCBI lineage: Eukaryota > Metazoa > Arthropoda > Insecta > Hemiptera > Fulgoridae > Zanna > Zanna intricata. The sequence continues at coordinate 7,501 of JAAAKQ030056726.1, forward strand.
AGTTTAGGAAACAGTAATCTTTCTGGGCTGTACACTTATTAAGTAAAAAAAATTAAATAATAATAATAATAATAATAACAGACCGATGTTAGCTGAAAATGATTGCTACACTCGTTTTGCAGATCTAACCAATCCAGTGGTGATTTGAGAAAATATTCCTAATCCCATAATCTTATTTCCTTTCTACTAATGCTACTATTTCTCTATCAGTTGGGTGAACCAATTACATGTTAATTTAATAACAAATAATGTTGTTTTTTTTTGTTCCAGAGCAAATAAACTTCTATACCAATCAAATATTACAAATGATGTGAATAAAAATATCTTAAGTACAGTAAAAGCTTCACAAAAATTTAAAATTGAAGTAGCAAAAGAAGTTGCAAATCAATATTTTGGAGATACAGTGACACCAGAGTGGTGGGATGAAATATGGCTGAAAGATGGAATATCTGAATATTATGGTAACTTCTTAGCATCAATGGTAAGAAAGTAATTTATGTATATATAGGGTGTTTAATTTTAGTCACAAGTTTATGAGACTTTTCTTGTAAACTAGCACATTATGAAAAAATGTAACTTCCTTGTATATCTATTAAATTACATATAACATTTAAAAAAAATGAAAAGTATATACAATTTTATTTCATTAATAATAACTAATGATTTTTTTTTTATTACTGCATTATTAGTTATAGTAATTTTTTTTTTACAATTAAAGGTTAATAATTATTAATAAATCAATATATTTAAATTAAAAATTAAAACAAAAAAAAAGGAGATGAGTCTGATTCGAACTGATGTGCCTTCCCCTTGTAAGATCCAAATATTTCATTAATTAAAATTTCATTTGGCTATAACTCTGGAACCAATAAAAATAAGTACCACTTATGTTATATATCGTTGAAAATCTCTCAACAAGGGCTTATTACAGCAGTTAAGAAAAAGTCCAAAATCCAGATTTTTGGATTTTGGTTTTTTTTTACACTTTTGGTTTAGTTGACTGCAATCAAAAAGAGAGGGCACAGCTAAATGTAAAACAGTACTAAATCCAAAATTTCAACATTTTATGGCTAATCGTTTTGGAGTTATGCAAGATACACTTGTACATACATACGTATAGATGTAACAATAAAACTGGTCAAAATGGACTCAGGGATAGTCAAAATGAATATTCGTAGAAATCTGAAAACCAAAATCTTTTGCGACGGACAATACTTCCTTTACTTTGTACAAGGAAATAAAAATAACTGTGTAAAGTTTTATTAAACTCTGTCTAATAAAGTGTTTTAATTATAATTTTATCAACTACACCAAATTTTTATACACATTTAAAAATATATATATATTTTTTTTAAATATCTTGTTATTTAAAAGTAAATATTAAAATTATTTACCAAATAATGTACATACTGTTATCATAATATAAAATGTTATAAAAATTAAAATATCCTCAAGTATTTCTTTTACTTATATTATGTCTGTTTTCGTTTAGTACATTTTTGAACTTTAGTATCTTCTATAAGTTTCTTTAAATTGCTGCCTTTCTTTTATTTATGAAATACCTTAAAGGTTGTTTCTTAGTTATATTTTTATAAACTTTCTTTTAGTTTTTTTAAATGTTTATTTAAGACCAATTTATTATTCCCCTTAGTTTTAAAACCTACTTTTGAATGATTAAGAAGTGTTACCTATTGTAAGTGTTCTTAATTAGCTAATTAAAACTTTTTTTGATTAATTTTGTTTCTTTTTAACTAGATTTAGATATTTAAATTGTCTACATTGGTATTTTTGTTTCATGTGGCTTTTATTTTCTTTATTTAATTATAAAGCCCTTTCTTCCTTTTATGTTACCTGTGAACTTGTAGGCTTTGTTAGGCTGAACTTGTATAAGTTTTAAATCTTAAGTGAAGTTTAATTGACGTACTCCTATCAGATATTCAAATAGAAGTGAATTTTAAAATAATATGACATTACCATGTTACTTTAAATTGTTAAAAAAAAAAATTTGTTGCTTTTCTTAAATATTTTATTTTGTTCATATGTAATAAAAAAATTCTAATATTATATAATATGTGAGCACATGAATATTTCCTGCTGAGTTGAAGCAGTATAAATAATACATTGTTTCAAAATAGAAAGGGAGACATTTAGATGTAGAGTTACACTATATGTCCCAGACTCTTTAGAACTGTAATGCATGCAAAGATAACAAACCTCAAGAGACACCAGTTACAATAGCCTTCTCTGAGAGCAGTGATGTTAACTATTCAGCCAACACCTGTATTGAATATATTGGAAAGTCCATTGTCAGCCAATATTAGTCGATTTTTTCAGTGCTAGTTAGAATAGCCTTCTCTGAGAGCAATGATGTTAATTCAGCCAACTACTGTATTGAATATACTGGAAACTCCATTGTCAGCCAATATTAGTCAATTTTTTCAGTGTATTTACATGACTCAATGAAGAAGGAAATAGAAAACATTTCAGTTCACACTTTTCTTAGTAAATCTGGCATGGGATGCTTGTGATTGTTCTACCATTTTTTGGAAGAAACTTATTACTCCTGTCAGGTCATGTACAATTATTATGCCCTTATGGAACCTTATCATTCATAAGAATCCATGATCATATTTGCTGTATAATATTACATCAAATATTATGTATATATACTTGTGTGTAATATATATATATATATGTTATAAAATATATTTAATGCATATCATTAAATGTTAGAGAAAAAAAAATAATGGTAAGAATATTAATACTGGAAATGTCAATGACTGGGATATCTTATGTTATGAAACAAAATGACAATTACAATCAGTGTTAGCAGTATTCATTAAATTAAGGAGAAAATGAACATGTATGTTTAGAAAATTTATTTGAGTTGAATCAAAAAATTGTTTTCAAAAACGTGGTTTTTGGTCATTCAGTGAAGTTTTAGTCAAATTTTGCATACATATTCAGCATTGGGAATGCCGAATATAATAAAATTTAAAAAAAAGTAAAAAAAAAAAAGAAAAAAGGGAGATGAAGTCTGATTCGAACTAATATTTCTTCTGCTTGTAAGATCCAAATATTTTATTAATTAAAATTTTATTTTGTCTAAAACTCTGGAATCAATGGAAATAAGAAGTACCACTTATGATATATTGTTGAAAAGCTCTCAATGAGGGCTTATTACTGTAGTTAAAGGAAAATCAGTTTTTTGGACACTTTTGGTCCAATCGATTGTAATCAAAAGGTGAGGTGCACAACTTGATGTTAAAACAGTCCTAAATCCAAAATTTCAACATCCTATGGCTAATCGTTTCTGAGTTATGCAAGTTACTTACAGACATCATGTTAAAACTGTCAAAATTGATATTTCAGGTGAAATATTAAAACTAAAATTTTTTGCAATCATAATACTTCCTTTACTTTGTAAAAGGAAGTAAAAATGACCTAAACAAAAGTTATTCAAATTGGAGCGGGACACCTCATAGTGACCTTGGACTTGATCTTATTTCTTCAAGGTTAACACAATTTTTTTTCAAATGGAATGGGCTTTTTTTGATTTCACCAATGAAAAAATTTTATATTGACATATGAGGTCACAAATATTACCTTGGAACTTTCTTTGAAAGTCATACTACTTACCATCAGAGGTACTGTTATATGGGTGATAGTGTTATATGGAAATAGTACTATACAAGTTACACATTTTTGAAGGAATGAATGCCAGATCATGTTACATTTTTACACTTCAAATATTATTCATTTATTAAATTCTAACAAATTTGTGACGCCACAATACAGCAGTAATTAAGAACATCTTTTTGAGGTGGGATTCGATATTACAAAAACTTTTTTTTTTGCATATATTGTTATTTTTTAATTGTTGAAAAATGTACTTAATTAGGTGAAATTTCAAGATACTGAGGGTGACCTTGCTCTACAGCTTTACTCCCTTGATCTTTTAAGTTGAAAATTTAATGGCATCATTACCCCATACATAGTAGTAATCTGACCAAGTTTGATCAAAATCAGCCCATTAGTTTTGGAGAAATAAGGTGATTTTGATGCCAGCAACGAACACACATACCTTCATACAAACATTAATATCCAGAAAATTTCCACTTGGTTTTTTGGGTTCCTAGGTGTCAAAACATCAAGATCCGATGACAACCCCATATGTCCAAATTAAATTGATTATAATACTTTTCTTTCTAGAGCTGTAGCACCTTTTAGTTATGAAAGTAAAAACATAATGTATGCAAAGAAAAATCACACATATTATTAAATTAAGTCTTACTAGAAAGAATATATAAAATAATGTAAACTTCCATACCAGTAAAACCAGAAATATAAAATAGTAATAATTTCTCTGTGGGCAATGTAAAGCATGAAAATTAAACGTTATGTTTGTGATGTGAAATTATGTCTTGTCACTTGGTCTAACATTTAATCTTTTGTTTCACATATATGAGACAGAATGGTGAATGGAGTACGTAACAGTCATGATTAGTCTTAATCTATTTCAGTTACAATTATACTAACTGAATTTTTAATAAGATTTAAAGTTAGTTATTAAAGTGGAGGGAGAAAATTATTCAAACAACTGGTTGGCACTAAATCATATGCAATAATTAAATTATAATGGAAAATTTTAACTTCATTCTAAGTTATGTTAATATTTATCAGTTACAATGGATTTTCTAATGAATTTTTATCTTTCTTCCAAATATAATTAATAGCAACAATAAATAAAAAATAATAGTTATTATTAATAATAATTTTCGTCATCTTTATGGCAAGATGAATGGAATATAAAACCAAGTCAATTAAAAAAAAAATTATTAATTCTTTGTAAATTTACTAAATAAATTAACTTGTGTCAGCAAGAAAATTGTTCAACAATACTTCTTTTTACAGTTTGAAAGTAATTGGGATTTTAAAGAATTCATGTCTGGTATTTTCCGATCAGAAATATTAGAATATCAAAGTAAAAAGTCTGATGTTGAACCTATAACTGAAATCCTCTCTAAACAGCCTATTCGGGAATTGCTGAAAAGTATTAACCCACAGAGAAGTAAAAAAGGTAAGCTCTTAACTAACTAAAAATGCAAACTATTATTTTATACTTTGTAATTTATAATAATGAACAAGTTACATGTCCAAGTTGTTGGCTTTCTCCAATCAGATCAATATAATAAGAAAGTGATGATGGTATTCAAAGTAAAAATGATATGGAATATAATAGAACATTTCATTAGTTAAATTACATGGAACCAGAACTGCCTCAGAACCCACTGGGTTGGTCTATTGGTGAACTCGTCATTGCAAATCAGCTAATTTCAAAGTTAAGAATTCTAAGGTTCAAATCCTAGTAAAATCAATTACTTTTATATGGATTTGAATACTAAATCATGGATACTAGTGTTCTATGGTGGTGGGGTTTCACTTAACCACACATCTCAGGAATGGTCAACCTGAGATTGTAAGAGTACATACATTCAGACATCACATACATACATAATCATCCTCATTCATTCTCAGAAGTAATACATTACAATGATTCTGAAAGTAAACAGAAAAAGAAGAACTGCCTTTGTAAAAAAAAATTCAGACTAAGAAAAATTGTGATCGAAAGTGATTAAAATATATATGTGTACATAGTGCTTGTTAAATTAGATTTATGTACCACATAAACATTATTGAAGAATACTAATTAAAACTGAAATTTTTATATTAAAAAAAAAGAAGTGTCTTATGGTTTTGAGCTGACAACTTCTTTCACCACACTATCATGGAGCATTTAACAGAAAGAAATTTGGATGCTTAGCTTTTTCCTGCTGCTCTGCATAGTGCAACACAACCTTAAATAGAAGACTGCTAATTTTCAAAAATTTCTGTTCCCTATCACAGCTATTATTTCTTTGTATCCTTATTTAAATTTGTTCGTCTACATAAATGAATTAGTCACTCAAACTGTTCACCTCTAGTCATGCATTTCAAAATCCAATTAAACAGACTTTTACTTTTTTAACATGAAAACAAGCGCAAAGGTTTTCATTTTCCTTTTCTGCCACTGTGTCAAGGAACAAGTGTGGTTAAATTTTATTTGAGAATTTAGCTAAAATGGAATTTGTATGTTGAATACAATATATACAATGGCAAATTAAAATTAAAGAAATATATAAATATGCATAGCAAAAACAATGGTAAAATATTTCAAATACTAAATGAAAAGTAGGCTATTAAAAAAAATATTCAGGAAAAGATATCTCAAAGAAGACAGTCTTCTAGTGAATCACTGTAATCAATTTGAAGCATATCAATTGCTTCTGAGAACTATTTATGTCTGTTGTTATTTATGTCTTACAATATTTGATGCCAACAGAAATTTAAAATATTGTTACATGAAAAAGTGATACTAAAAAATTTAACATATTTTTTGTGATTTTTATACCAATTATGCAATTATCTAGATAAATTTATTTCCAAAAAAGTCCAGTAAATGAAGTTCAGAGTTCAGTCAAAGAAGTTCAGTAAATGTAATACAAAAAATATCACAAATTTGAAATGTATAATGATATTCAGGGACAAATTACAAAAAAATATTTTCCTTTATTTACTTATTTATGGACTAGACTACCCAGTATTTCTTTGAACATCAAATTTATTTATTACCTGGAAGGACATCCTTTGTTACAATGTCAAAAAAAAAATTTATATAAAAATTATTGGCTTCAATTCTTATCCCTCAGATCATTTACTAAAATTCTACTACAGCATGTAAAATCGCAAAGAACTGTCCCACAAGATGGGAGAAGAAAAAAGCCTGTGTTGAGTTTCAAAAATGTTTCATAACAATTCTTTTTGCTAAATTTTAATTGGTTGAAATATTTTTGCGAAAATGCATTTTGAGCATTAAATTGTAATAATTTTACTGAAAGAGAGATCAAGTTTAATTTCTTGTGTTATTACTTTTTCATTTTGTAAACTGTATCATGAATAAGCTGATACCAAAAATGTATTGTTACTAAGAAGAGACTGGTCATAAATAATTATTCAAATAAAGAAACTGCAAATTTTCTTCATAATTTCAACTGTGTAAATTGGGACGTCAAGTTAAAATAAGTATATTTCTCAAGTTTTGTCATAACAGGCTGTCATTCATAAATAATTCCTTACCAACACTAAGGAATTTCTGCTAAACAAATTTATGAACTGAAGCTATCAAATATAAGTCATTGAAGTAACAGTAATTTTGATCTATTTCCTCATGAAGGGAAAATATGTCAAGATAATATAAAAATATAGTGATATTATTTGCAAATATTTGCAGACAAAATATCAATTTGGATGGAAAACTACCAAGCCTAAAAGAAGACTGTATTAAGCATTGTTCATATTTTATTATTTATCATAATTACTTAAAACACAAAAGAAACTGCTTTACAAAATTATACTGTTAGTGATCTATAAAAAACCAAAATATATCACTTCAGTTACTGATATTTTATCTTTGCTTGATATGATTTTGCTTTCTTGGGGGCTTCTCATTAAGATGATCTACACATTATGAAATTATGAGATTGCAAAAATTTTTTGTGATTCTTAAAAGTTTATGAATGTTACAATTTTTTTTTTTTTATGAAATATTAAACGATTGAAATTTAACCACTCATGTAACTAATATTTAACAAAAAGCCAAATTATTAATTATCATTAACTTAAAAAAAAATCAAGAAATATAAGTATTCTGCTACAGATGAACAACTTCGGCTAATTTTCATTAATCAAATGCCAAATGATTTTTCAGAAGTGTAATATTGATTCTTATTAAAATATTAAAATGTTGAAGTCTAGAGACTATCTTTACCTACATAAGCCCCTATGCAAGCCTTACAAGAGGCTACAAGAGTTAGAGAATGTCATTCACAAAATAAAATTCTGGGATTAAAATATCATTTAGCATTTTTTTTTTTTTTTAAATTGACTGAACTGTTCAGCTTCTATCAAACAATAAACAAATAGATATGGTCAGATATAGGGTCAAAATCATAACCCACCTCAAATGGACACAGTTATGTAAAAACAATATACATTTAACATTTTACTTATAGCTATCCGGTTAATCATAATCAACAGAACATGAATTCGACCATATTTCAGCTTCATTTTTTTTTTTTTTTTTATAAAAAAAATTTCAACTTCAAAGTATGAAAGAAAAATACTATACCGTATATTTTTGTTTAATTTTCAGGTGGTGCAGTTTTATTTATGTTAATGAATGCCTTCAGTAGAACGGTGTTTGCTCCAGCACTGATAGAGTTTTTGAAAAATTGGTAAATGAAGAGTATTTAATTTACTTTTAGGAATTATTATACATTAAGCTATCATTAAATTTGAGCAATGACTCCAAAATTGTCTGTTTTGCCCAAATACAGGGTTTGTATAATAAGTAACCGGACTGACCTCAGAAAATTTTTTATTGGCAAAATATGTACAATTTTTCT
>JAAAKQ030056737.1:0-16004 GCA_010016005.3 Zanna intricata
TTATTTACCATTTTAATTTAGTTTTAGGTTTTAATTTTAGATTTTAATACCAAAAATTCAATCCGGGCGATAATAACGCTCAGGCGTTGTTCGCCCTCCAAAAAAAAAAAAAAAAAAAAAAAAAAAATTTACTTACATAGTGAAAATTTACTTCATAGTGAATGATTCGATCTGGATGAAATTTGGTACGATTATTACAATCTTTGGTGGTCGAATGCCATTTAATTTTTAATGAACTAATCAAAGAAACACAAAAATAATGGATCCTTTCTTTCCAGAATTTTACTAAAATAACTGGTAAATCTCTTTCCGTCATTTAATAACCCTTATGATAAATAATTACCTAATAAAAGGTAATCTGAAACCTAATAAAAGGTATCAGAAGGTAATCAGGGAATAAATCTATTTATATTCATATCTCTATAAGGAATGCGGTCAAAAACTTTTTTTTAATGTTGTTTTTAAACTCAAAATCACATTTTTGTACTAACCTTGATGACAGATTATACTAGTATATCACTTTCTACGGACAACGGGTGCCCAGGTGCTCACCAATCACGTTTAATTTGAAACAATCTGCTTAGGTTTTGCTGTGCGTCTGCGGGGAGATCCAATCGAACAAACACATGATGTTTGACTGTCCCACTCTTGTGAGGGGGGGGGTTGCTTTCTAGACTGATAAATTCCTAATTTATGATTGACATATATTTTACTTTTGACTGAGTGTGTCTACCCAATTTTATTTTGTAATATATGTTAAGTAAACTGTAAGACACAAAAGCGAGTTTTGCAACCCGTTTATTCCGTTCACGCAATTATGTTGGCTCCAGGAGCTAGTTAGGAAATTTCTGTCTTAGAAATCTTTTAAAGGCTAAATTTCTACTGGTCGCTTAAGCTGTTTGAGGCCCACACAAACAGCTTACCTAACTCTTCGTGGTCAGCTTCCTAAGCCTTCGAGGGTCAGCTGGCCCTAAACCTTCGTGGCATAGACATTCGGTCTTATGTTTAAGTGCGATCGAATGGGGTGGTGGCGGTAGAAATTCAGTAAACCAATCACTTTAGCAATTTCATTCACAGGTAAAGAATAATAAGCGTACCTTTTTGTATCTTTTCGCCATTGTCGTTTTAATATCTTAAGACTGAATAATTTTTTTATGATATTTTGACGATGATTTCTGAATCTGATTCACTGATAAGTATTAAATCTGGTGAATCCATTTTTTTATAAGTTTAAAAAAAATATATTTGTAGCTATGTTAAAAATAAATGTATAATATTTTTTTAATGATTTTTCAATGCAAATTTTTAAATATATCTATTTTTTCCAGTTCAACCTAAAGCGGTTGGAGGTGAAAAACAAAATACGTGGTTTGGTAAGTTAATCTAAATGTTAATGTTTTATTTTAATTTTCGTATAATTTATTGATGCTACTTATCATAATTTTTTTTTTTTATTTTTCCGGCTTGCTGTATAAAGTTAAATTGAAAATAAAGTTTATGAAATGGATTAAAGTTTGGGATGAAATGATTGTAGCATTTTATTAAAGTGAGTTAAAGTAGAAATCAAGTCAGAAAACAGAAAAAGGAAGGAAATTCAAAATACAAGATGAAGTATTTGAAGTTCTAAAAAATTTGAAATATTAAGTTGTGAGTTGGCAAAAATGGTGCAGATACTAGAACGCAAAAGGTGTTGCATGAAATAAGGAGGTGCCAAGGAAATCTTTACATGTCTTATACAAGATATACTTCATGCCAGTATTGACATCTAATTCAGAGGCTTGAGTTATCCAAGTACAGAAGAAAAGTAAACTTACAAACTACAAAGAATGAAATTCATAAAAACATGACAGTGAAAGAAAAAAGAATTGTATGCTATATAAATTTTAAATAAGAACTCTATTATAGAAAATATGTAGAATAATACTGCGAAATGGAAAAATAGGTATATAGTTGTAGGGTTCTGGAATTTGCTTTATTAGTAGTTGTAATATTTTATACATAATGCATTATCTATTATGAAATAAAACAGTACCTTTAGGAGGACACAATCGGAATTACAATTACAATTAAATACAGTCTGTGAGGTGTTCAAATTGCTAGCCCTCAACATTTAACATTCTTGCAGTTTAGTTTCTACACTGTACACTTTTACACAGAGATTTTCATCATTAATTTCTTGGCATGCAACTGTTATGATTTTTTTTTCTTGCATAATAAATGCAGTTATGCCTATTAACAATGCCTAAAAGTTTAAAAATCACTTTATCAGACAAAAACACTTTGCGAATGATGCCACCTTTTTGTCTTTCTGCATTTAACATTACCTCGCAGAATTGTAATTGTCGATCTGGATCATCTTCTAATAATCCATGAAGAAATCTTGCCCAATACATTTTCAAACCTAAACATTGCTTTAGACGTCCCAAAGATCTTCGTGGAATGATTAACTCATGAGAAGCACTCCTTTTTGATTTTTTTGGGCTTTGAATAAACGCCAGTGAAACTAACATTTCATTGTCTTTGATAGTAACACTGACCGGTCAACCACTCTTTGGTACCTTTGCCAGTTGCAAATGTGCCAGCTGCATGAAATTTATGCATAATCTGTAGCCCATTTTCTTCAAACCATTTGAGCATTTTCAGCCTTCTATTATTGTTTGATTTTCTACTTCCATTGGTTGGTGGTTAAATTACTATCTGAAAAATATTAATATGTAAATATTAATATCTAAATAATAATAAAGTAACAAATAATAAATTAAGTAATACCTATTAAAATTGTATACCTACTTTTGCACCCTCTGTTTTGGAGATAAAGACTCAGATGTTTTGAATATGTTAGAATGGAAGAAAGAACATTACTGAAAAATTTGAGTAGGGAAGTAAATGGAAAGTGATAATGAGGAAGACCAAGGAAAAGGTGAATGGTTAAAGCTAAGGAGGATATTTTGAGTAGGGTTGTAAAGGTGGAAAGAGTTTTGAATGAGGAGTGCTGGAGAGATTAGAACAAGGTAGAGGTTTATGATCCATTGCTGATCGAATGTACTAGAAAGGAGAAGTAGAATGAAGGGAAAGTATACTATTGTTAAAATATTGTCCCTTCTAGATTTTTATATTTATTGAATACTGAATTGTCATTTACAAACTTCTGTGTATGTTGTTTCTATGTATATGTACATGTCTGCGGTCCATGTATGTTGACCTCTATTTTATTTTATTTTATAGCAATGTTTTGCTGCAGTTATTTTAGTTTTTGTTGTAGCAACTTTCCATCAAGATATTTTCTAAAATAAATTGTACAAGGATAAATTTTATTATTGAACTTAATGAAAGTTTAATTTGTGTGTATTTTTTGGACATCTATTATTAGTGTCTTTAGAAATAATAATTTTAAAAGCATTTCCAATAAATTTTCACAAAATCATTTCCATCCCTAAAAGTTATTTAACAATAAATTATCTATGTTTTGACTATTTTTAAGTTATATCAACCTGAAACTATTTTTCTATATATAAAATGTTTCTAGAATGAAAACACTTTCTACTTTTTCCAGAGTACATACAGAGTTTTTCTGTAATCCAAGGGGTTTGCGGATTTTTTTTTAATATTTCTAAGAATTACATTTATATTGAAAGGTCATATTTCTTTAAGAATACCTTATCTTCTTGATCTGTAAACCCAATTGAACAGATTAAGCTGCAGGGCAGAAGCTTATCAAAATACTGGTTAATCTTTATCTTTGATGGTTGGGTTTCAATTAACCACACATCTTGGGAGCGGTCAACCTGAGACTTTACAAGATTACACTTTAATTAGTTTCATACATATTATCCTCATCTTTCCCCTGAAGTAATATCTTATGGCAGTTCCAGAGATTAAACAGAAAAAGAAAAAAAGCCTTTTTGAAAGATATAGAATTAAAAAATGGGTGAAATGAAATCATATCAGAAAGATTGAGGAGGATTTATTTTTTCATGATGTTTTAATGGGCAATGAAAAGAGTAAGAATCATAATAACTATAAATCTAAACTCAGAATTGAGTCACAATGTGAGTAGTTTCAACGGCATAGTGATAACCGAATTTCAAAACTTGTTACAGTTGGTATTTTAAATTGCAATTACAAAATTTTCGGTTTTCAGATTTCATGGAAATATTCATTTTGACTATTCCTGGATTGATTTTGACTAGTTTCAGCATGACGACTGTACTTACCTATCTCGCATAACTCCAAAACAATTAGCTGTAGAATGTTAAAATTTTAGATTTTGAACTGTTATAACATCTAGTTGTGCATCTCCTCTTTTGATTGTAATTGACAGAACCAAAAGTTTCCAAAAAAAAAAGACCAAACTGTAAAAAAATTTGGATATTGGACTTTTTCTTAATTGCACTAATAAACCCTTATTCAGAGCTTCCCTGCGATATATCATAAATGGTACTTATTTTCATTAAGTTCCAGAGTTATAAGCAAAAAAAGTTTAATTATCAAAATTTTTGGATTGTACAAGGGATCCAAATATTTCAAGGATTACAAATATTAAAAATATTTTTTTTTTTGATTACAAGGGAATTTGGTTCTATGTCAGTTCAAATCAGACTTTATCTACTTTTTTAAAAATTTAAATATATATTGATTTATTAATAATTATTAACCTCTGATTGTAAAAAATTTTTATGATAAATAATAATTCAAAATATTATTAAAAAAATATGAAAAAATTCAAGAAGTTATTAATGAAATAACATTTTATGTACCTTTCATTTAAAAAATACATTTTTATATGTAATTTAATAGGTGTACAAGGAAGTCATATGGTGTCCACATCAGATTTTTTTTACAGTTTACTTACAGCTGTATAAAAGATAATGATATAATTATGAACATTAATGATAGTAGCAAAATCATAGTAAAATAAAGAGTAAGTAACCTTAGATGGAAATGAGATCACATTGAAATTTAGTTATTTACAAAAACTGAATTATATTTGTGATCTATCAAAATTCATAATTGGGAACTTTCAGGCATCCGAGAATCTTTTCAAGGTTTATTTCTGACCTCAGTTTTACTTTTTTAAAAATGTAATCAGACACTATCTTTATTAATATAACATAAGCACGCTGTTTTTTTATTTTCAACCATATTTTATGTTTAATTATAACTGGAATTTTAATATTCTATTAAAAAAATGTATGTTCTACAATCTTTAATCTTTATGAAGATAGAATTTATGTTCTATAATGTCTATTAATACACTACATAAATTTATATATTATCAGCTAAGTAGCAACTGTTGTACTACATTGTAAAATTTCATTAATCAAAGCATTAATTATTCTCTCAATTTTTTTCTTTGAATTATAAATAAAAGTAATTAAGCTATAACAGTAAATGAATCATATTTATTCTTAGTAATTAAGATTATTACAATTTATTTACTTTTAACTGGTAGTACTTAGAAAAAGAATCATTTATTTTTTCTAGTACTTGAGTATGCAGGTAATATATAAATCTTAAATTACATTCATTATTAATTTACTAACATATTATTTGATTTTAATATTAACCTATTATTAGAAATATACTAGATGTAACTAGAAAAATGCTAGTTTATTATGGTTGAGAACATCAAAGCCAGTTCCTCAGTAAAAACCAGTGGTGGCTTGTAGCTAAAATTAGTGAGATTGTGCTAGAAACTTTTTTATGGGCCTTTTCAAGGCCATGGTAAAGTTTTCTGTGAAATAAAAGAACCAAAAAAAAAAAAAAAAAAATGAATCAAATAGAATGGTTGGAAGAAGGATAATAATCTAATTCTACACTTTTCACATTCAGGAATATGATACACGGTTTTTAAGCACATTATACTTATTCGGTTAAACCAAATAAATAATAAAATGTCGATTCAGATAATATTTTTTAGTATTATAAGATAGTAACTTAATAAAACGTCTGTTTAAAAATACTGTAGTCCAGTGGGTGCTTAATTTAAATTTCTATATATACAGAGACAAATACACAATTATTTTTTTATTAATTACCTTTAATTTCTTAATTACCTTTAATTATTTTTTATTAATTTTTCTCTTTACCTCTTCCAGCATGTTTTTGACAGATTTGGCAATAAAAGAGGCCTTTTTTTTCCACCATCTTCTACTGAAAAAACAACTAAACTGCTTTCATATTCCTTCCACCGACTAAATTAGTAAAGGGAACAAACAAGAAATGTTCCATGCACATGTGGAGTAAAAAAAACTACCTTCCATTAGCACAACACGGTTGATACTGAGAAAGGAAGAGTGCTCTCTCTCCCTCGCAGCCTTGTCTGAAGCTTCCTGTGTGAGCATGCTCACAACAGCCAAACATTACGCTGCTAGAACTGTGAAATATACAGTTCCATTGAAAGATCTTTATATCTTTTTCATAAACTGGAAGATGGCTATTGATATTAAGCTTAAAGATTATATATTGCACAAGTATAAAGAAAGAATTAAAAAAAAGAACTCATTATTCTAAATGTTATCAACAATATAAAGCGGAAATAGGGACTATTCCGATTCCACAATTCCTATATGTGAGCCACCACAGGTACAAACATACAAACACAAATGCTGAAATATTATTTGACTAAATGTAATGAAATTATTTTTTTATTTCAGTCATGTATATCAAACTAACACTTATCTTTTTGAAGTCATCAATCACTTCGCTGGTTTGATGCTGTTTTCCATTCCTTTCTTTCTACGCCAATTTTTACATCCCTGGCTATATAGTTATATTTTATATACATCATATAATATAAAAGGAAAAGTTTGTTAACCAAATCAAATTTTACATATTGGGTATTTTTTTTCAAATCTCTGTGTTTCATAACCCCATCTAACCAAAAAACGTAACTTTAGCATTGAAAAATTCTGGAAGGATGTATGTTCAACAGAACAGGCTGGATAAATCAATTTGGATGAAATTTGTCACAACGATTTTTGTAAATAGGATATTAATTCCATTTAATTTTAGTCATGATATCTTCTTAATTAAGAAGACAAGGAGTTTCATATCATATGGGTCTTGTATCTCAATATTTTATTTAAAGAATAGGTAAATTTGTCTTATAATTTAATGTTCTTATGGTAGCTACAATATTTTCTGATGGTATTTGGTTTTATTCAAATCTTGTTAAAGAATTGGATCAAAAGATCTTTTTTTTCTCATTTCTTGACCCAAAAACCACATATTGTACTAAATACATGATTCCTCTTCATTTAGTGTAACACTTTGGTTATGTATTTGAACAATTTTATAACCCCCATGAGTGGGAGATAATAAGCATAATCTTTAATCTGCATTTCCTTGTTAATTATCATTTTACTATCAGCTTGGACAAACCAATGTTTATGAAATTTTGTACAATGACTTTGAATCTGGGACATTTGTATTATTTAATTCTAGTTACAATTCAAAAGGGAGTTGTGAAGATGCAATCAGCATTGGCTTTTTTTTTTGTTTACCCTGGAACCACCATTAAGGTATATCTTCAGAGGATGAGATGAATAAATTGTAGTGTGTGTGAAGAATGCCATACCTGACTGGGATTCGAACCCAGAATTTCTGGATGAAAGGCTGAGACGCTACTACTAGTGCCACGGAGGCCAATCACCATTGGTTGGTATCTCAAACCTTTACTTAAAAAGTAAAATATCTTTTAGAAGGCCTTTTAAGGCTTTAGAAGACTCTTTTGGTTCATGCTTTATAGCAACAGACTTTAAATTAAAAGGATTAAATCAAAACACTTTTTACACATATCGTTAAAATTATCCTAAATTAGGTGACATTTTTAAAAAATTTATATGATTTTATTTTGAAGTCAATATGTTAAGGGAAGTGGTGATACTCTGTACTTAGGACTACTTAAATATCTTGATGACTTAAAAGTCTTGACCTTTCAAGCAATAATCTACTGAGGATGAAGTCCTTGAAGATCAGAGTTGAATAAACTTAACTTTGGGAAGCCTACATCACAATTATCTATTTTACGAATTCTAATGTTTCTATTTCTCTACAATTTTTTCCTTTTTGGGTGTTCCTCCATTACCAAATTTATTAAATTAGGATGTATTAATACATAGCCAATCAAACTAGTTTGTCTCTTTACAAAATACTACCACAAAAATAACTCTTCTCCTATTTGTTTTAAGACATCAATATTTAAAATTTTATCATTCCAACCCATATAACTTTAAAAAATTCCTGTAATACCATATTTTTAAGGCCTCCATTTTTTCTATTTTATTTTTCTCATTGACCATATTACACTAATATAAAGATTCCACCATAGAAATATTTAAAAATTTTTTTGTCTAATTTTTAAATTTATATTTATCAATAACAAGTTTCTTTTCTGTAGGAAAGCTCTCTTTAGTTAAGCTGATTTAATTTAGATTTCAATACTCCCCATCTTCTTTGTAATTTTATTTCATAAATAATAAAATTTTCTTACTTCTGGTACATTATGTTTCTATCTGATATTTAATTTCTGATTAACCTTCTTTCTTTCAATTTTAAAGTTAGTCATAAGTCTTATTTATCAAATTTTTTTTTGTCTTCAGTCATTTGACTGGTTTGATGCAGCTTTCCAAGATCCCATATCTAATGCCAGTCATTTCATTACGGTATACCTCCTACATCTTACATCCCTAACAATTTGTTTTACATATTCCAACTGTTGCCTGCCTGCACAATTTTTTCCATCTACCTGTCCGTTCAATATCAAAGCGACTATTCCAGGATGCTTAATATGTGGCCTATAAATCTGTCTCTTCTTTTAACAATATTTTTCCAAATGCTTCTTTTTTCACCATTTTGCCACAACACCTCTTCATTTGTCATTTTATCGACCCATCTGATTTTTAACATTCTCCTGTAACACTGCATTTCAAAAGGTTCTAATCTTTTCTTCTCAGGTATAGGTATATATAAAATATATGTAAATGAAAAATTATTTATCAATAATATTTCGTTTACATATATTTTATAACATGATTAAAAATTTTATATTCATGATTTACTTGTGATATACAAAGTTATTTTCATATTAATGAAACGAACAGTGTATTCCAATTAACTGCAGAAAGTAATCACATATTCATATAAACCAACACTGTAGCGCTACAACGCAATGGCAATGCTTTTTCCAGTGTTTATTTGCAACATTCGATATTTACTGATCATAAAGTCTATGTTAACAACTGTCAGAATCTTATGATATTCCCAGCTGTAGTAATGACATATTCTAAGTATTTGAAATCATGGATTATAAATCAAGACTATATTACTTATCTGCATCATAAAAAAAACAGCTTGTCTTTTTAAAAGTTAGAGCTTACAACACAACTTGATAAGAAAACAAATTTTATATATACATAGTTCTCAATACGTTTTTTAATTTTTTTTTTCTTCAGTCTCTCCGCAAAGAAATATTCTTATCTTTAAAAATTTTTTGTCATCAAAAAGTTTTTGGGCCTAAGTCCTTCATCAGTGATGTATTTTTTCTTTCTTATTACATTTACACATTTAAAATATAAATAAAAAAAAATATATATATATATATTGATTAAAATATAAAAAAATTGAAAATTTTTAGAACAAATATTTGTTCAGTGAAGAATTAAACATGTTATCTGCAGAAGCAATAGTTTCTGGATAGCCTTTAAAAAAACATCAGCAGTTTCTGCAGGGTGTAACCACTCTGCAGAAGGTAAAATGTTTAATTATTGACTGAACAAATACTGTTCTAAAAATCAAAATTTTTTTTATTTTAATCAGTATATATATATATATATATTTACTTCTATTTTAAATGTGTAAATGTAATAAGAGAGAAAAAAATACAACTGAAAAAGGGCCTAGCTACAAAAAGTTCTGATGACAAAAAAGTAAAGGTAAGAATATTTCTTTTATTCTGTACTTTGTGGAGTGGCTGAAGAAAAAAAACATACATAGAACCAAATTTTGTGTTCAGAGGAAATATGTACTAAAGAATTTTAATTTAAATAAATTAATATATACGAGTATTAGCATATATATACACACACAAAAGTATATAGCTACAGATTCCTCTGTACCAATATATTGCACTTTTATTATCAAAATCCAACTTGAACAACCCAAATACAGAATTAAAAAGTAAATGAGATGACACATTATTTTATCATAATTACTCCAAAAGCATTTTTGTGGCAACCCACTTCCTTAATTATATATTTTTTCTATTCGCTTTTTAACTTCTTTATCAAATCACATAATACACTCAATACAAACAAAATATAGATTAAAAATATAAAATATACATTTTAATTAATATAAGATAATATTGGCTGGCCAGGTTATATAGTATAATCCCACCAGGTTGGTCTTCTGGTTAACTCATCATTGCAAATCAGCTGATTTCAAAGTCGAGAGTTCTAAGGTTTAAATCCTTGTAAAAGTAGTAACTTTTATATGGATTTGAATATTAGATTATGGATACCAGTGTTCTATGGTGGTTTGCTTTCAATTAATCACATATCTCAGGAGTAGTCGACCTGAGACTATACACTTCATTTCCATAAACATACATATTATCCTCCTTCATCCTCTAAAGTAATATCTTACGGTTGTTCTAGAGGCTAAACAGAAAAAAAAGATAGAGAGAGAGGTTACTTACTAAAAATTTGTTCAATTTATTTTATTTTTAAATACAATTTTAAATGTAATTTTTAATTATGATGTCATATTTAAATATAAGTAATTTTAAGATTTTAAATTTAATTTTTTTAAAAAACTTTTATATTTTGAATTTTAAATTAATTTCTATTTTTAAATTTTTATTTTAAATTATACTTGTACATTTTATATGTTTAATCTATATTTATTTGTTCTATATTTATATTTGTTCTGAGATGTAAACCTCTGGTGTTAATTGCCTTTCTCCACTCTCTAACTATCTTCTCTAACGCACAATTGAATAGTTAATGGCGATAAGCCATCCCCTTGTCTTACTCCTTTTTTAATTTAATTTAATTGTTATTTGTAAAATAATATATGTATATAAAATATGTATAGTTGTTGATAACAGATGATTGCACTTAAATAACTCTTCATCTGTTAAACATGAAAAATAAAACTACCTCAAAATGATCTGTTTTTTAATATGAGACTTCCATAACCTGAGAGACCCTAATGAAGGAGAAACTCAAAATTTTTAAATGAAAAGGCAGAGTTGTAACAAAACAACCCTATTTTTAATTGCCTTAAAAATGACATTAAAAAACAAAAGTTTTAATGGTAAAAAATGTTGGTATGCAATAACCTTTTTTTTCTGTTTATAGTCTAGAACCATTGTAAGGTATTTACTTCAGTGGATCACATGTATGAATGTAAATAAAGAATATTTTTTTTTACGGTCTCAGGTCAACCATTCCTGAGATGTGTGGTTAATTTAAACAACCAAAGAACGCCGACCTCCGTGGCGCGAGTAGTAGCGTCTCGACCTTTCATCCGGAGGTCCCGTGTTCGAATCTCGGTCAGGCATGGAATTTTTCACACACGCTACAATTTATTCATCCCATCCTCTGAAGATATACCTAAAGGTGATTCCGGAGGTTAAACAAAAAAAAAAAAAAAACAACCAAAGAACACTGATATCCACGATTTAGAATTCAAATCCGTTTAAAAGTAACTGAATTTTCCAGGCTTTGAACATTAGAACTCTCGATTTAGAAATCAGTTTATTTGAGATAACGAAAAATTGGCTTCTAGGCCAACCCAGTAGGATACGTAACTAAAATAATCACCATCGATTATTTTAGTTGCTTTTTAAAATATCTGACCCCACGTTATAGAAGCTTCAGGTCTATGATGGTGTTGTATATCAATAACGATCGTTTTGATCTAGGATCATTTGCTAGATTTTATCTTTTTTTATTTTCTTTACTGTTAGAAATTATTTATAAGTTACTATAGGAGGTTTTTGAAATTAGATCATTTCAGTTAGGATTGTCTTAGGATAATAGTTTTAACTTTTTTTTTCATTCGCTTTAAAATATTTGAGTTATTTCCTCTATGAAGCCCAGTAAGTGGATCTCATTTTTAGGTTAGGAACATTTGCTATGTTTAGTTTTTGAAACGTTATTTAATGATTCCCATGCTTATTAATATTCTATATATGTATGTATATATATATATATATATATATATATGTATGTATATATATATATATATATATATATATATATATATGAAATTTCCGAAAACCGAAAAATTTCGGTTTTCGGATTTCCATGGAATATCTGTTTTGATCATCCCTGAATCCATTTTGCCTAGTGTCGGTGTGATGTATGTACGTATCTCACATTACTCAAAAAAAATTAGCCGTAGAATGTTGAAATTTTGAATTCGGGACTGTTGCAACATTTAATTGTGTACCTCCTCTTTTGATTGCATACGACTGAATTAAAAGCCTTCAAAAAAAAAGGTCAAAATTCCAAAAAATTCGATATTGGACTTTTTCTTAAATTCAGTAATAAACCCTCATTGTGAGATTTTTTCAACGATGTATCATATGTGGTATGGTACTTATTTTCATTAGTTCCAGAGTTATAACCAAATAAAATTTTTAATAATGAAATATTTGGATCATTCAAGGGAAGACACATCAGTTCGAATCAGATTTCATCTCCTTTTTTTAATTTAAATTTTATTGATTTAGTAATAATGATTAACCCGTGGTTGTAAAAAAAGTTAGAATAAGTAATAATTCAATAATAACAATAAAAAAAAACTAGATGTTATTTGTGAAATAAAATTTTATGTACTTTTAAAAATGTGTATGTAATTTAATAGGCATTAATACATATGTGTATATGTAATAAATTTGGTTAAAAATTTGAATATAATTATTTAATATTAATTGAAAATATAATTTAAAATCGTATTATTTTTCGATTTTCGTAAAAGGAAGTTATATGGTTTTTACATCATATTTTTTATAACTGTAACACATGTAAAGCACTTGTAAAACAAGCAAAATATCATCTGTAATATGTTTATCACTATTACTATTTTATCACAATTCAAGTATTAAAATAAGTAAGCTAAAAAAAAAATAAAATAAAAATAGGGTAGTAGAAAATGTTTTTTTTACTCCCTTCCTCAACTAAGTAGCGTGACTAGTATACATTAGTTAATAGATATCTTAAGCGGCGCATCGTATAAATTAAGTAGAAATACCAAACATAAATAGATAAATTTTTATCTGAACCACTTATTCTTCACCAAAATCAATTATGACCTAAACTTTATATGATAATATGTTCAGTAACAGAACCATAAAAATGTTTATAACTTCAATTAACCCAGTTTAAAAAAAAATTCTTTTCCAAAGAATATAAATTATAAAAGTTAATTTTAAAATAATTTGTTTAATTTGGTTTCATTTATTTTATGTAAAAAAATATTATGGCTTCCTTAACAAAAATATGAGGCATATTTATAAAGTATGAGCGAGTCTGAACATAGTTTAACGTATGTAGGGCCATCTACCGATTATTTACGAAGCCATTGCAGTAATTGTTTTGATTCTGTAGTTGTTTGCCTTCGGTGAATGCAAATCGCAACGTCCGCGACAATCATTTCTCTCGCTAGTTGTGATAATTCTATTTTGAGTGCAAAAGGATCTTCGGCTGCTGAAATTCATCGGGAGTTGTGCCTAGTGTATGGACTTAAAAGTAATGAGTGAAGGAAAGATTAGACAGTGGTGTCGAGACTAAAAATTGTCCACACAAATGTGGATGACAAGAACGGAGTGAGAAGCCCAGTATTCAGATCAACATTATCGTTGAACGAGTGAAGCGAAAACTGCGATGTGATCGGCGATTGACGATTAAATGCTCTAGTTGATGAATTTCTGCATGTTGGATGCATCTACATCTACACAACTGTCAGAGAAAAGGTCGGATATCGTAAATTGTCTGCAAGGTGAGTACCGAAAATGCTTACCGACCAATATAAAGGCAAAGAATGTGCAGTGGACAAGCGTTTTTGGACCGCTATCGACAAGATGGAGATGATTTCTTTTCTCGAATTGTTACAGACGACGAGATGTGAATATCCTACAGTAACGCAGAGTCGAAACAGTGTTCAATGCGTGGCGCCATACAAGTTCCTAAAAACCGAAAAATTTTAAGCATTCTCTGTACTCGAGTCGAAAAATGTTGGCTACCGTTTTTTGTGACGAAAAGGGCGTCATTTTGGTCGATTTCATACAACGTGGATCAACAATTACTGCTGAGTACTGAGAAACGTTCACCAAACTCAGAATGCGATCCAGAATCGACGACGCGGGAAACTGTTGTCCGGTGTAATCTTCCTACACGGCAACGCGCGTCCTCACACCGCTGCCTTAACCAAGAAAAAGATTCAAGATTTTCGTTGGGAACTTTTTTGATTAATCTCCATATAGTCCCGACTTTTTACCTAGCTACTACTTCCTTTTCTTGCATTTGAAAAAGTGGCTTGGTGGACAATGGATTGAAAATGATGAACTCAATACTGCCGTTATCAATCGGTTCAATTCGCAGGCGGCGAACTTCTATGCAGAGGGGTTAAAGAAACTGGTGCAGCGTTACGGAAAGTGCGTAGAAATGAATGGCAATTAATGAAAGGCAACTTTTTTTAAAAAAAAGTAAAGTAAATATGTAATAAACTAAAACTCTAAGTAAAAACCTTTCCTCACGAGTTAATTTTTTTTAATGACCGAACGGCCGTTACTTTATGAATATGCCTCGTATAAATGAGTAAAAAACAAGAAACTTTTCTTTATTGGCATAATTAATTCTTATTATTTTACACATGTGATTGGTTTAAACACTCGAAAATCAAAATTATTTCGTTTTCCAAAAATTTCACTTTAAAATTACATTTTTTAATCTAAAATTCATAAATAACAATAAAAATAAATGAAAAAATATCAGAATAAAATAGAATTTTACGTACGTTTCATTTAAAAAAGAAATATTTATATGTAATTTTATATGCGTACAAGGAAGTCCACATCAGAATTTTCGATATATATAATGAGAACACTTTTCTGTATTTTTATTTTAATACCTTGATTTACGTATAAAATATAAAAGCAGTAACATGTTGGTAGCAAAGTTAGATTTAATAAAGATAATAATAGAAAATAAATTATTTAGAATGATATAAAAAACATTTTTTGTAATCAATTGCGGGAGTTGCATCACTCTGAAATTGCACACATAACTTTACC
Source organism: Zanna intricata (assembly GCA_010016005.3). NCBI lineage: Eukaryota > Metazoa > Arthropoda > Insecta > Hemiptera > Fulgoridae > Zanna > Zanna intricata. The sequence goes on from JAAAKQ030056737.1 coordinate 15,305, forward strand.
TAAGCGTATTATAGCTCAGGATAATAAAAATAACGATGTAAAGAAAGAGCAATGTATATAAGCCGTAATACTACACGGCTTTCATTATTATTAAAATACCATTTTGTTCTGTTTCTTGCATGAATTTTATTTTATTTTTTTCATATCCTCCAATTTATTTTTTCCAAAAACAGAATATATATTTTATTTTATTATATTTTAGTAGCTAAATTTGTAAATATGCATGTTTAAAAGTAAATATAAACATATTCCACGAAATAAAATTAATATTATTATCATGAAATCCACAAAAAATTTTCCACTGACATTTAGATCTAGCAGTATCCAGGATGCGATTCCCCTTTTTTCATGAATTATCTCAAATAAAAAAATATTACAAAAATTTTGAAAAACTTGCTATTTACTTTATGACAGGCAAAAATCCTTTCTGTATAATTCTGCTATACAATAATGAAAACTGGATTAGGGAAAGTTTGTTAATCGGGAAAAATTTTGTTTTTTTTAAGTTTTTACAGATCTTCGTTTCATGATCCCTGTAAAAAAAATGATATGGACATCACATGATTTCCTTTAATGCCTATTAAATTACATACACACATTTCTAAAAGAAATGAACCCGGGACCTTCCGGAAGGTCCCGGGTTCGAATCCCGGTCAGGCATGGCATTTTTCACACACGCTACAATTCGTTCATCTCATCC
>JAAAKQ030056770.1:0-12276 GCA_010016005.3 Zanna intricata
CCTATCTATCCCAAGAGCCTTTCTGCTATTCAGATCTTTTAACGCTCTATTAAATTCAGATCTCAGTATTGTATCTCCCTTTTCATCCTTTTCGACTTCCTCTTCTTCCTCGATAATACTAGTTTTTAATTCATTTGCTCCATATAACTCTTCAATATATTCCACCCATCTATCGACCTTTTCTTTCGTATAAGGTAATAAAAACAATCATATATTTTTTAGAGGTAGGGAATTATTTTAAGAAAACTTTTTATAAGAATATTGATATATAGGTTAAACTTATTAAATTAGCTTAAATGAAGTTTTCTCTAAATCTAACATTTTATCAATAAAATCTAAAATAAAAAAAGAAACTATTTAAAAAAGTTTATGAATTTTAAGCCTAAATTCTATAATTTAAAAAAAAATTGTAGATATTTCTTGATAGCTTTGATTGTGCAATGTGAAGTAAAAACTTTCAAGAAATTTTTGAAGAATATTTTTAACCGAAGAGATATTGAGCAAAAGAAAAAACTTATATATCGATTTTTAACAGCTGGGGGTTGCTTTTTGAAGAAAAAACGATTATTTATATGTGCATTGTAGATAAGAAATTTGCTTTAATAAAACGTTTTTTAAAATTATTCTGAAGAAAATCAAAACTGATTTATTTGCGATATCCCTCACCCCATTAACAAATTAAAAATTAATATGATCAAGTCCCATATACAGAATTATTTGGGTCACATCAGAAATACGTGGATCACATTTAAAGTAAATCGGTTTGATCAATCCTAAGAAAGAATGTCAAAAGCAGTGGGACACAATACATATATAATATATTTGTTTCTTTTTTTATTTGGTCTAAATGAAGTAGTTGGACCCTAAATCGTAAATATTAGAGAAAAAATACGTGATACCCCTATTTTTAACATGATCATCATACGTTCCCTTTAGTTAGCTATTCTAGCTATATACGATGGGAAAGTAAGATAAGAATTTAAAATAAAATAATATTTATGAAACGTCTTGTTAAATGTCAAGCTCATAATATGTTAATTTATTGGCGAGAAATATATACATTTAAAAAATTTAATTTATCAAAACAAATGTAACAAAAATTAACGAACAGGTTGGAAAGTGAATGAAATATATTCAATTTATAATTGCAGATAAAGAAATACAATCTACTAGTACATTACATTAATTGTAAAATTATCAATTAATTATGGTTTCGGGAAAAATTGAAAATAGTTTCCAAAATCAATTTTAACGATAAAAAATATACAATTAAATATTTATTTTTAAAAAGGTTTTTTCCATGGATAAAAATAAGCTTTATTAATTAACTAATTTATATAAAACATGATGTTAAAATACATAAATTAATGTGTAATTTTAATATAAAATGCTGTAAAAATATTGCTTACATATGCAGTTATAAATCTTAATGTTGTTCACATAAATTATAAAAAAGAAGAAAATCTATGATCAAAAAAACAAGCGCTTGGACACATAGAAACTTTTACACATACAGGAACAGATATAGTATGAGGAAGTTAATCAAGAGCATCTACAATAAATCAACTTTATATATTATTATACAGATTTATATATGTTTTATGATAAATAAATATGATCACATTTTATAACCCTGTTAATTTAACTGCTGATATTATAATATTTATAATCTAAAATAGGATAATTTTATAAAAAAATTATATTGATTTGCGTAATCTAATTATGAAAGTTTATAAAATTATGTTTTGATAAATATAATTAGCTTTATTTATTAATTTTATACATTGAAAATTTATTATTTTAATTTTTTGTATACCCAAAAACTTTTACTAAAATCAATACAAAAAAAAGTACACAAATAAAATTTCTGTTATTTTTATGAACTAATTTAACGAATAAAGATTGTAGCAGGCTTAGTTCCAAATTTACATACTGCGACAGAATACCAGAAGAGCAACAGATTTATCTATATTTAAAAATAAAAAAAAAGAAAAGAAAAATAACGTTAAGTCTGGAATAACGACCCGCATATCTCTCGAATAGTTTTAAAATATTTAGCCTCAATTTTGTTTTCGTTCATCTGTTAGTACTTAAAATCAGTACCTCATAAGAGACTACAAGTAAATTTGACAAATAATAATCACCTGAAGTGAGGTCCCCGACAAACCCCTCATTAAAGCATACAAAGGTTCAGATCTCGTGTATAAAAAGTACTTCTATAACAATTCCAAGTAAAGTTTAATGTTTAACATAGCATTAAAAATAAATTACAAAAAACAAGCAAAAAACAATTAAGACAAATAACAGAATAAAAGACAATAAATAAAAATAGATATTTGTAGACTATTAAAATGATATTCACTACACAGTGACAGAATCATCCTGTGTTCCCACTCCTAGAGTCTTTCTTCTCCCGATCACTCCTATAGTTACATTTCCTAATTGCAACACGTGGAAACATTATAGTCACTTGATGTCATCGCTGTTGTCCAGTACCACATAAATTACCACATTTACTACCACATAATTTATATGTTTTTCTAATCTCTGTTTAAACTGGTGCTAAATTTTAGAACCTATTCGTAGACAGAAGGTAAACTTAGTTAGTCATAAATTTTTCTACCTCTTATAAATCACGACGCCTCTGTTATGATACTCACCAATTTATTTTGAAACCTTTGAATTAATTCAAAATTGCTATTACTTGTCGTCCTCCATAGTAGGTTCTCATATGTCCAAATAGGTTTAAGGATAAGTTAGTAGATCAACGGTTAATTAAAGATAACTGTGAGTTTCTGCCCAGCAACCAGTTTAGTTCCCTATACCGGTACTTTCTGTTTTCTCTTTTCTACTGCGTAGCTCTTTCTCGTTAGGCGACCATCCAAATAAAGGCCTAGGTAGCCGTGCCCAATCCGTATGAGGAAATACACGCTATTTGTGGATCCATAAACAATCAGCCCTTATCGTAAATACTTCATGGCTCGATTTGCTCTGATTTACTCTCATTTTCCTTTTCGTCAGCCACAAGTCGATCTAGTCTAATTCTGATGGTAATTTGACAGAGGATTGATTTGGACCTTCATCCCCCTCCTAACCAACGTAGGGGAAGACTTCCACCCTGTGATGATCCCAGTCACCACACCACCCCTCGATCTTAACCCTGATGGGCTTCGTCTTGTAACCCTTCAAACTTGATAACACTACACAGTCATGAGTTTAGTATCTGTCAGGATGCCACTGATACAAATGTCTCGGCAGATATTTCTATCGGTGTATTTATTCATCCTATTATCGCCTTCGTATGACCTCTTCCAACCATAGTCACCTACCATAACTTAAAACCCTCACTATCAAATTAACGATTCGCAAAAGAGCGGTAATTATCACCATCCTGCCCCGAAGGGAAAAACATCCACCTTCAGACGATCACGGTCACCGTACCACCCTCCATTCCTAGTTCTAATGGGATCTTCATCATCAGCTAGGATTGCCTCAAAATTTGAAAAAATTTCCGTTTTTCTTCCACCTTAAATACAATAGTATTCTACATATATTTATATACACCGTAGAAATATTTTTTTTACAGAAGAAACAATTTGTTTTATTTAAAAAAATTAAAAATATTTTAAACATTACAATACCGATAAAATTCCGTACATGACCATCATTAGGCATACACCAAATTATTTGGTAACAAACCATGGAAGACGAATTAGGAAAATGGGGAAATTCAAATCTTGGCGAAGCAATAGAGACAAAAGTGTTAGATAAAGAGGCAGTTACGGCTAGAATATATAAACTGCAGAAGGCTTCTTACGTCTTATAATAGGAAGAGGACACCAAGGGATGGGAAAGATTCGATATTACATCACACTAGTATATTTCCAGTGCTGTATAGCAGAATGTGGGTTTATAGGGTGTGTAACTCTAAACCAACCAGAGACTAATAAATTGAAAGTTGGCTGAAATAAGAATACTAAGAAAGATACTCCGTCCACGGAAAACTGATGAATATTGGAAACTGCATGACCTGAAATTTGAAAACTGATAAAATTAAAAATTTCAGTTACCATCGTATAACCTTCATATAAAAAGACTCACAGATGCCAGTCGAAAAAGAAAATAGACCTTATTCGCGCACTTGGCTAGAGATGAAGACAAATTGAAGAAGAGGATTTCGAAAAGAGCAAAAGAGTCAAAACGAAATTAACTGGTTCACACAGATGAAAGAAGATCTCGATATTGTTTATTATCAATATTATAATACTGTTTAAAGTTTCTTACTGTATGCATTATGAATGTAAAAAGCAACAAAATTGTTCATGCACAGCGTTTTACCTCGTTTTATTGTTACAAGTTTTTCCGTCATTGCAACTTTGAATGCTGCATTCCCTTTGTCATTCTTCACCTATGATCTAGTACGTTTCTGTAGAGCAGGAAACATTCTTGGGGATCGTTGTAGTCCATTTGTATTCTTCCATAAGGTGCATTCAACTCTATTCAGGTTAGAATAATTTCAGATATATTCCTTGGATATTTCGTCTCTAACAGCCTTTAACAACCTCCTCAGATTCCGCGTAGCCCTATTAAAAAGACTTCTGGCCTCCTGAATCGCTACCAATTTCGTCGCAGACGCCGTTTTGAACTAATTGGATTAAAGTGAGGCAATATTATTGGCTCAAAGTGAGTAAGTGGTAGATCTTAATCACTTCTCTCGGATAGGAATTGTCTCTGGACGAATGTATATCTTCAGGTGTAGAGTGCCATGCATCTTCCTGCATGACAGTCGTTAGAAAGTATATTTCATAGTTAATATCCTCAGTGGCATCGAGCAGAAACCGGTAAATCAGTTCCTCCTCGACTTAGTCCTGATAGATTCTCAATCTGTTCGTTCCGTATGCAGGATAGGCCTTCTTTACGTCCTCAAAAACGTCGTGCTCACTGTATGTAAATGGGCGAGTGTTCCGACGTCGAATCATAGCTGTTTTTTACCAGAGTGTATGGAGATGAAATAGTTGAAGTGACAAAAAAGTCATGCAAATCAGATCTTTGTTAGGTCCGTAGGCCAATATATGGCTAAAATCCGATAAGTACGTCTAGGCATAGATTTTGAACACACGTCCTGAACATCCTTCCCTGTCGATTGTCAACTGGAAACTCCAACTGGTCTTTCGTGTTCCACCAATAAATCTACAACCTAGTGTTGCCATGTATTCGGAGAAAAACTCGTTATTTATAGTATGGCGTGGAGGACAGTACACCGCGGACATTCTGTGGAGAGACTCAGGCTTAGCGCCGATGGACCCAGGCGCTCCATGTCCCAACATGGATTTTTTATCAAGAAGAAATTATTATCAAGGAGGACGGTGTAGTGGATTTGGAGCTCAGAGCGAGTTGTGAGTTCCGATTTGACTTTTGCTTTCGTTTCCTCGGTAATAATTTTTGATTCACTCTGCAGCCTCGATAGTTTGCCGGATGGTCGGGTTGACATAAAGCACACCTTGCAGCAGTGCTCTGGTCCTTCGTGGAACAATCAGCTCTTCGATAGCCTTCCCCACATGTGCCCGTATTGTTGGCACCTCATGCCAACAATACGGGCACATGTCTTGTTTTCGTTTCCAACAATACGTGTTGTTTTCGCGGTGTTTCGAAAACACGATGAAATTTGCAAATTATTTTAACTCAAATATAGTTTTTTTATTCTTCTGTGGCTCTAGGTTCACAAAAAAGTCGATGTAGGCTCTTTATTTAACTCTGTACCATACCTCTATTTACTCGATGACCGTGGTCTTCGATTTCTTCCTTGATCATCTCCAGTGGAATCGAGCAGTTCAGGTTCTTAATCACGACACTAAAGGCTCGTTGATCCTTTATTGTGAAGGTATGACTTATTAAACCATGTTCTTGAACTGTATTTATGATTTTCTTGTAAAGATATTGAAGCTTCAATAACTTTAGAAATTATTCAAAGTTGTTTACCTCCTCCTACCAGTCGAATTTTGTTATCCCCATATACATGACCGTTTCTAATCGTTCGAACAACCTTAGCACATAATTTATTCCGTAAAGTACAATAGGTGGGGGCTTGATGGGTTCCGTCTTGTTCGTAATATTTATATTCTCTAATGGAAGGCCACTAAAGCTACTTGATATGGTATTCCAGTAACGCTAGGATTATGAATTGAAGTTTCTTTTCTTGGTATAAATATAGTTTTCTACTATCTAGAAGTAGGTTGGGATTCCATAATTACACTGTCGTTGTCGTTTGAATTTCTCGATAGTTTGGTATGTCATCTCTAATTCGTTTTCTACGTGCTACCTTCCTCGGATCTCTATTCGACGAAGGTAATGGACCACATATTCTAGTTGTTATTTGATAACCTCGGCAATCAGAAACCCCTTCGTCTATCATATCAGCTGATTGTAACTGATCCATAGTAAGTAAAAAATAAACATAAACAAATATACAAACACTCCTTAATAACGGAGCAAAAGACCTCAGAGTATCTTTTACTCAGAGTATCTAAATACTGTTTTCGGCTTCTTTTTAAATTGAAAGAATCGTTTATATACTAGTCCAGCACAAATATGTCGTTTATAGTTCCGAAAAAAACTGTTAATAAAAGAAATAAAAGTTTGTATAAATAGCCTAGCCAACCCAATAGGTTACACAAACCAGAAGATATTCCAAAAAAATTAATTAAATGTTGCAAACAAAAAAACATAATTAATAAAAACATAAAACACACTAAAAAGAACGCAATAAACGCAAAGATAGAATTATATATAAACAAAATAACTTAAAAAAGGGATTTTTATCAAGAGTTAATTATCTAAACCAATATGACGCCCTAACCATACGTTGTAGAATGAGTTAAAAACAAAAATGATAATAATATACAGTTATCAAGAATAAAGGTACATGTAATTCTTTCAAGTAGAATCAAATAAAGAAAGAATTATACCGGTTTTAAGTCGTCTTAACATATACTGTTAAATCAGTTATGGTTGCTTCCACCTTAGCTACCTAAAAATCATTATTTCTTCTTAACAGCAATTATCGAGGTGTGTTTCTACAATTAGTATAATTATACTGGCAAAAACAACTGTAAGAATGCATCGTTAAAACATATGCTTAGTCTTTCTAATTAGTAACAAAACACGAAATAACCAATGGAATTATTTATTAATTTACTGAAAAAGAAAATATTTAACATTTTTAGCAAATTATATTTCATGAAAGAGTTTAAATATAAATCATAACGAGTAGTATTATTGTATAACTGTCTTGGTTGTAAGTTAATGTTATGAATCCTAATAGTAATTAAAAAAAAGTATTTTAATTTGTTTCTAAAGTACCATACGGAAAATATTTCTAGGTAATCCACCATTTGAAACGATTGTGACTATGCCAAAAAAAAGAAGACATAAAAAGTGGCAAGAATAACTTTAACAGTCATTTAAAGGCTTCTTTTTTTTATTTTAGGAAAGATCCAACTTAATTATTCTAAATTAACGAAAAAATAATGTTATACTTTAAAAATAAATTGAAGCAACAAAAAATTATTTGAAATTACCCAATAAAATTGAATCAAAATTAATGTAGAAAATATGTTAAATTCTTTTACCCAAGTTTATAAATTCCTCTGATAAAAAAATTGTTTAATGATGGATGTACCATCCAAGGTGGTAGTAATTAATATTTTCCTACCATTCAAGGTAGCCATCCAAGGTTCAGTCAAGGTGGTTTAATAATTTTTTTTTTTTGAGTAGGAAGTGATTATTCAAGAAGCATTAATATCTGTGATAATTCATTAGTATATGAATGTAAGTAAAGATTTCAGAATGGGATTGTTTTTAAAATTGTAGCTGAATAACTGTCAAAGATTTCGGTGGTTCATAATATACTTGACAGCCTATTTTAGGTTGCGATAGTATCGCAACTTTGATTGTCAAAGAAAATATTTCATTCCTCCCATTTATTAACATAAGTTTACTGCGTTAAATTTTTCCTGATGATTTCAAGATTTTATGAAGTTTTTCTGTACACAAAATTAAATGCAATACAGATCCAATTTGATTTATCGTTTTTTTTTTTTAGCTCCGGAACCACTGTTAGGTATATCTTCAGAGAATGATATGAATGAATTGTAGCGTATGTGAAAAATGCCATGCCTGACCGGGATTCGAACCCGGAACCTCCGGATAAAAGGCCGAGACGCTACCACTCGCGCCGCGGAGGTCGGCAATTTAACTATCGTGCCAGTGCATCAATTCACTTTTAAATTTATCTCTAAACATTACAGAAATAATATTGAAATACCGGTTAATAGATCATCTAAATAAAAATAATACACCGTACTATCTCGGATATACAGTTTGATTTCAAAAGAAATAAAAAAGAGGAATGCTTTATTAAGTGCTAATTCTGAAGTAAAATAACTCATTAACCAAAAAAAGAATTTTCTTAAAAGAGTTTTCTTACATCTAGTTAGAATATGATCTGCGATTTAAGTTAAATTTTTTGATAGCTTACGACAGATATCTTCTTTATTTTTCTGAGCAGCCACCGGAACTACGTAAGGTAGATGAATATGTATGAATGTGAGTGAAGTGTAGTCTGGTACAATTTCTGGTCGACCACTTCCTGAGAAGGGTTAATGGAAACTGAACCACCAAAGAACAGAACACCGATATCCACAATCTAGTATTCAAATCCGTATAAAAGTTACTACGCCATATAGAGCTGCACAACTTTGACTTTTCGTTCCATAAATTAATAGAATATATATTGTTTTAGTATATCATGTAAAGTCTTATATTTGTTGAATATATGGCGTTGTCTAAGACATAAAACTAGCTCCTGCATAATTGTTATTCAGTATTAATAATATATATCAAGACTCAATACTCACGGCAAGATTTTCTTAATTTCAATAATTTTGTTTTTATTTTGTTCAAACACTGTGATACAATTGAAGGATCTTGAGTACTGCTCGTAGCCATCATGATTTACTAAAAACATAATCTAGAAAAAATAATATTTTAGTATGTTGCACTTTTTTCTTCTTTTTTTTCCTCGAAGGAGCATGAAAAATCTCTAACAGTCATCATCTGCCCGCACAGATGGTAGTGTTGGGCTCTGACCGACTAAAAAACCAGCCTCACCATTCTCCTCCTCTCCGAGACTGGACCCGCAATTAAGCATTAGTCAGGGAGGTGCCTTTGGGTTCTGAGGATACGGAGTCCCCGTGCATCATCATCGCCACCCACCCGAGCAAGCCCAGACAAGTGACGACTCAGCAGAGGGCTATCCGTCACCCCTTCCCCCTCCAGTCTCTTTCTTCAGCATACTCTGTGGGCTTTATTTCTGTCCTTCTTCGTCTTTCTTCTTGACTAGTTTACTCACTTATTCGCCCATCACATTCACTTATCTCAATCCACTTCACACTTTGTGAAGTATACTTGTATGTGTGTGCACATGTTCACGCCGGCAGGATAGGAGTCCTAGTGCGTCATCATCGCCGCCCATTCCAAATCAGGGATGAACGACGACTCAGCAGAAGGCTGTCCATCTTCCCTGCTCCTCTTTGTGTGTGTGTGTGTGTGTGTGTGTGTGTGTGCAAACGCGAGCAGCGAGGGTTCAGGTGTCCCGGTGCGTCATCATAGCTGCCCATCCCTGCAAACAGGGACGCTCGGCGACTCGCAGCGGGCTGACCTTCCTCCTCGCCCAGGTCTGAGTCTTGATCAGTGTTCTTCTCTCCTAGCTTCTTCATCTTTCCGTTTTATAACAGCGGTGGCAAATCCATCGACCGCTCTCCAATTGTCGATAGATGACAATATATATGGGACAACGTCCTCTGGCCTAAGCCCGTTAGTCTGTTATACTAGGGTATAAATTTATTTATATTGTGACTCCTATAACTTCATGAATATAATAAAACCCTCAGATCATCTGAATCAGTATCTGGCTACAGAAAGAAAAGAAAGCTCAAATATCCAAAAGATAATGAGGAAAATAGGTCGATCGAAAACTCCAGATTCATTTATATGAACAAAAGTTAAAAACCTGTATTATAGTTTTCGGAAAATACTCCTAAATTTCATTTAACCCCTCAGTTCCAGTTACGATATTTATAAATTTTCAGTTTTTAAATTTTGTTCAAAATGAAAACTAAGAATGATCTCTTAAAATAATAATTTTTTTTAATTGATTGTTTTTTTAAATTATACTAAGACACATATTTTTTCTTAATTTGTGTTACATGGAACCAATCTGTTTTTTAATGTTGAAAACGATTCTGAAATCGACATCTTTCCATCAACTTCGTTTTTGAAAAATTCTAGAATCTAAATTTTGAAAATTATTGATATTATATGACGTGTGATTATACACGTCAAGGTTTTTTTTATTTTATACTATAACATTATATGTTCAAAATATATATTTAACTCTATTAATCACTTGTGTAATTTTTGAATTATTATTTGGCGCAATTTTATTTTAACATAGGAAGTTAATAATTATTAATAAATCAACATATATAAATTTTAAAAAAAGTTAAAAAAAAAAAGAAAAGGAGATGAAGTTTGATTCGAACCGATGCGTACCCTTGTGAGATCCAAATATTTCATTAATTAAAATTGTATTCGGTTATAATTCTGGAACCAATAAAAAAAAGTATGATATATGACATATCGTTGATAAGCTCTCAGGGGGCTTATTGCTACTGTTAAGAAATCCAAAGTCCAAAATCAAATTTTTTTTGGGGATTTAGGGATTTTATGACTCTTTTGGTTTAGTCAATTGAAATTAAAAAGGAAGATGCACAACTAGATGTTACAACACTCCTAAATCAAAAATTCTAACACCCTACGGCTAATCATTTTTGAGATATGCAAGAAACATCCATACATATGTACGTACAGATGTCACGCTGAAACTATTCAAAATGGATTCAGGGTGGTCAAAATGGATATTTCCGTTAAAATGTAAAAAAAAAATTTTTGGCGACCACAATACTTTCTTTCCTTCGTACAAGGAAGTAAAAAGATTAGAGAAAACATAGATAATAATTGTATATTGGCTTTCGTAAACAAGATAAAAGTTATTTTTAAAAACAATTTTAACGTTATCACGACTATATCAAGAATATTAGCGTCTATCCTTGTAAATATTAATGGTAAAACTAAACCTGTTAAAGATTCTGCCATTTATAAATTTATTTGAAAAGGCAATAATTGCAATACGTCGAGAAAATTGAAAACGAGAGTAACGGAATATTTGGACAATATATAAATACAAAAGAAAAATCAACTGTTTGGTAGCATTACTTGGAAACTAGCAATAAAAATTAATAATGTATTACAAAAAGACGGTGTTTATTCTTTAATTAAATAAAACGTAATAAATAACAATTGTATAGCTGGAAAAGCACATCAAGAGTAACAGTTAATCATATTTCAAATCATTAAATATTAATTTTTTTTTTAAAGAAACCGAATATACAACGAAAGAAAAGATAACTTAAAATACGTTTAAAAAGTACAACTTATGGTCAACAAAAGTTTTCATCAATTCCAATACATTCTACATAGTACAGCTATTTTTATTATTCAATATTGATCCTTTAAGCTATTTATTTTTTTATAGAATCGTTATATAAATATACACAAATGCGCTTGCACGCATACGTTACTCATATACACATACACACACTTGTAAGCTCAGAGTAGTTTATGTTAAATAATTAAGTATTTAATGTTAATGAATAAAATAAAAATTATAAATTCGCATTAAAAAATGTTGGCGATGAATAAACATTCAACATAATTTTACATAATTCACCGGCAATATTTTAATCTATTGTTCTAATAAAGAATGGTAGTTGCTAAGTTTAATATACGAGGTGAATTAATTAGCATACAATTTTTTTTTCCTATAGTTGTTACCTTTTAATATTCATGTGAATAGTGTAGGTTGTAGAATAAAAACCACCATGTTCAAGCTTTATACAGATACACGAGTTATACTAATACTTAGTGATGTCATAAGATAATATTTTATGAGGCACTGAATAAGGGGCGAATTCAATTATTAACATTTTTTATTAATGAAATTAGTTACGATTTGAAAAATAAAAAATATATATAATTAAATTTTAATAACTAGTTACTTATATGAAAATATAATAATAATAATAACAACAACAATAATAATAAGAATAATAATATTTTTTATATTAATTCAGTTTCAGGATTATTTTGACGGAATGC